>JAWNNJ010001525.1:0-111101 GCA_035045125.1 Hypselothyrea guttata
GAAAGAGGAGAGCGGCTAAGCGCTGCTTCGGAACCTATGCATAGAGAGCGGTCGATCTCACCACAGCTGCAGGATTGGTGGGTGAGATTTCTTGGCTCTTTCTCTTGCTCGGGAACTGATAAGAGGCAGAGACTGCGCAGCCTGCAAGCACTATAAATACGGCTGCTGTAGAGCTGCTGATCACAGTACAGTGAAGCCAAGTGGTTGGGACGTGTCAAGGGCGCTTAAGTGTGCTTATAAAAATAAATATTTATTTATTATAATTTTAATGTCATTAGATTTGTAGATATGGCAAGAGTTTGATGTGAGCGTTAAATCTATACCACATAGAAAAGTAAGAGGAATATGCATTGCTGCTACGCTTGGTCGGACTGTTTTATAATATTATAGTTTATTATGGGGTACAGAGTATTGTGCAGTCGGGCACGTCCGACTGATCAGCCCGTAAAAATTTTTTTAAATTACCCATTTTCTGTTTATTGGTAAATTTTGAGTGTTGAAAAATGCATTAGTCTATTTTAAAAACAGTAGCAGTTGTTATTATTTATATTCTTTCGATATGAACAATTTAAAGTATCTGAAAGCAAAACGTAAAGATGCACCACAAATGCCAGATACGATAAGATATGACATCGTATCGCTTACAGTCAAAGTGTTTGCATTTGAAGATGATAAATTACACGCTGAGAAGGTGCGGCGGCCAAAGAATCCAATTCGATTGGCATTAGCATCATCAGACTAGCGCCAGCTATGGCATTAAAGCCATGCCAGAAGGCTTTAAACAATTCGCCCATTTGCGAGCATATTGCATATTCCGTCTCGCTAATACCTACTCCATAGTCCCTACTCCACGGTACTCTGCACTGGATAAGTTGTGTGTACTGTATGTGTGTGCTGGGCTCTAAGCGTAAATGCAAATCATTATCAAGAACATTTGCATTGAGTGTGCCATGGAGTGCGGAGGGATGTAGGATGTGGCACCAAGACCACAATCCAGGGACCGCAGAGTATCAGCTGCAGCCCAAATGGCCTATTGGCGCTATCTATGGTGTTTGCGAGAATTACAATGGTGGAAAGGGGTGGGGGAGGGAGAGGGGGAGGAGTGGCATTTGTTTGACGTCGGACACGGTTTTGTATTGTTATGCGCTCGACTATTAGGGCTGATGAATTCGCATTCCCCGTTATAAATACATATTTAAAATTTGCATTTCAGCTGCCAATGCGAAATGTGCAGTCGGAAATCCAATTTTGTGGGCAGCGGTGCTTCAAAATGAAGCTACTTTCATGAATAACTGATTGCATTGGGCATAAAATGCATACGATGTTTTGCGTTGCACGTGGCGTATGCTTAACGTATGTATGGGCAGCTTCAGTCTTATGTAAGCAAAAGCCCCAAAAGCCTAAACAAAAGCAACAATAACAATAAGAAGACCAACTTGGAAGCCGCCACAAATAAAGCAGAGCAAAAGATTTGAGAAGGAATTTGTGGTTGGAGCTGAAAGTTATGCTGAGGCCAGGCGAACTATGAACAAATGTTGAAGTGTACATTATTCTTAACTTTTTGCCGTTCGATAAGCCTGCACAAATTATGATGATAACAACAGCCATGAGATGATGATGATGATGTTCCTCATGATGTTGGCCAGCGCAGATAACAACTTTCTAGGCACAAAAGGCATACATTCCTTTAAAAGGAGCCAAAAAGCACAGAACAGTCAAGTTAAAGAATTTTCATTTAATGCGCCAAATGAAGAGACTTGGGATCTTAATTTGAGACTAACGTTATTTTAAGCACAGTTTATATTATCCGTCTGTCAGTCTGTTTAGTCTGTCTGGTTTTTTATGCATTGTTTTTATTTGGCCATTAAATTGCCGCGACTTGGCAGCTGCTAATTAAACCAATTGCCGGACAAATTTTAATTAGCAACTTTCGACATGAAAACGGAAACAAACAAACAAAAAAAAACGCAAACAGGCTCAACAATAACAATAAAAGTCTACAACATTTGCGGCATCGTGTTTATTCACAAAATTTCGTATTTATTGACAGCCGGCAACCGACAATTGTTTTAATTTCAGGACTCTCATAAAAAACCTATTTGCCAAGTGCAATTAAAAAGCCAAAATGCCAATAAGGTGTGCGTGCCTTAACAAACTTGAACTTGCCCTGCCATATTTATGTCAAAGCATAAATCCTCGTATTCCTTGGCCTCTACAAAAACTGTCAGTCGTCAGACAAGCTGTTGTCCCGCCCCTTCGCCAAGTTCTGCAGATGTTGGAATACCCTCTTCAGATGGTATACATGAAAGGTATTTTGCAAATTAATAAATTAATAAATAAATAACACCATTAAAGAATCAAATTCTCACTACGATTTCTTAAATATTATGCCCATTACATCAAATTATTTTGATACGTTCCCAAAACAATTTTATGGAAATAATGCACATCTTCAAGTCTTCCAATAACACCCTTTAGCGTTGTTGTTTAGCCTCTTGTCGTCAATTTTATTACAATCTCAAACAACTCTACGCGCTGTTTATGAGGGCAAAGCCCTAGAGTATTTTGTAGCAACTGCTGATGCAAGTGGAATATTATTTTATATCGCATAAAACAGGGATTTATACACTGTTTATCGAAAGGATAAAAATGGCAAAAGGGTGCGCGAGTTTGGCGAATTTATGGACTCGCAATACGGGTGAAGTTTGTTGGATATACTAGCTTATGTATAAGTGTTGGGGAAAGTAAGTACTCATGGAATATTCTATTTTAGCTGTAATGCGCTGAAACCTATTAGCGTTGATAAGGTGAAAAGGTCGGCGGGCCCAATCAGATCCATTCAATTAATCAATTCGGTTTGTTAATTTGGACAGACAATTGAATTTACTGCTTTTTTCGATGCTCTTATTGGTGCTGCTAAACTTAAAGGCGCAGCTGTTCTCGAAGAGAGAGATGGAGAGAGAGAGAGAGAGAGTGAGATAGACAATTGAGTGGCAAATTCAAGAGCTTGTTCCTGATGTGAGTTCTGACAAATAAATGGCCATAATAAAATGATAATAGTATTGGCATCAATCGAATATTGATTTGATAGCAACAACTAAAGCAGAGAAAAATAGAGACGCACACACGTACAGGCAGAGGAAATGAAGGCAGAGACAGCAATAAAAGATAAATGCAATATATATACATTTTTTCCGTTAGGCAAAACCAAGTCGATTCGTGAACAAAGTTGGTAGTTCCCTGTTGAGTTTGGGTGCGGTTCCTGACCCTCACCGTACTGCCAGCAAAAGGATGGGCAAGGGGGCACAAAACGCAGTGCCAGCAATTTTCCAATTTAAGCAATTTGTGTCGGGAACAGGGCACAACAGCAACAACACCAACAACAGGAACAAAAAAGCAGCTACATCCCTGGCACTCGGACAGTTGAAGATGGCGTCGATAAGTTCGATAGGAAACTGACTCAAACAGGCGCTATAAATACGACCAATACGACCGTAGTCTGCTAAAATACGAGCCACTAAATATCCCCAGTTGGGTCCATGCACACTCTAACCCAATTTGTGTTCTAGTTTAATGTCATTTTAGGGATGAGTGTTGGGATTAAGGAAATAAGCACAAACCCACAATAGCCTTTTATTGAATTTTTAAGTTCTCTTAATTCCATCTTATATTAACTACACACGGTCGACTAAAGAAATTTAAATACCTTCCAAACAAAACTTGAAAAACATCCCACAAAAATCTGAATAACAATTGCCAAAGAGATAAGCCCTACAATTTTTAGAGATTATAAACAATAAAACGCCTATGTTGAAATAATTAATACAGTTTTGTATTATTAGGGATTGATCAATCTCTTTATTTTAGTGCACGTTTTACTGCTGCTCTGCCTTGTTAGCCTAACTACCCAATCAGAAGGAGGGCACAGCAATCGTCCTTAGCAAATCAAATGGATGTTACTCGCTCTGACAGCTTGTTTACATCAACATCTCGAAAAAGTCAGCAGCCGAGATGGAGAGGCAGCCTGGAACGGAGTTGGTAATGGCTGGGGAAGTTGTCCGTTAGGCATTAGACGATAGGACAGTAGCCGAGGCAAACTGAGCAAACTGAGCCAACGCGTAGGAATTTCGAGCTGATAAACACCCCTCCCCAAGAATGCCATCCAATTCAAAATCTTGCCCTAATATTTTCCTCCTTTCGATGGCAAATGGCCTTTGCGATGCTTGTTGTAGCCACATAAAGTAGAGGAAGTAATAGATATTCTCTCTGGTCGAACCTTATGTCAAATGCCAAGTGGAACCGCAGTTAATCGCTTCGTTAAAGCCTCGTGAATGCTGGACACATGCATTGATGCATAACTATCGGCCATCTATAAGCCATCTCCTGTTCAATTCAATTAAATATGTAGGATCTAAACATCGATTTGAATAATTTATAAGAGAAATCCGCGCAGCTCGTGCAACAAAGAATAGTCAATAATTTACAACAAACATATTGTGGAATTTCCCAGAAATTCGTAACGAATTTTGAAACGAGCTCGGGGTTCTAACTTTCAGAGAGACAGAAAATATACATACATAAATTGAGATGGAATAAAAAAGGCATTATGTGAAAAGGCAGAAAGTTCTTTTATAAACAGTAGGGGTACAGATTGAAAAATATTACAATCGGACGGAACCGACTATTGAACATTCATGATTCGTCAATCAGTTTCTGTTTTGCTAGTGAAAAAGATATAGAAAAGATAATATAATGTGTGTATAATAACAAGTCAGCTCAACGTTTATACTGTAATATATGGTTTATATTTGGTATATATTTGCTTATATCAAATAATATTCTACAAACACTACGAAATATCTATGATAAAGATGATAAAGATTTACAATTTCCCTCTGCCTTTTGTGCATTGCATAACAGAGCCTTTTGCACTTTTCATACAAATACAAATCATAATAAATTAGTACAAATTTGACTCGTTCAAGCTGCAAATAGATTGAACGTATGTATGTATGTACGAATTTTCCAGGAATGTGTAAATACAGACTGTGATCGAATTCGCTTTTCCCCGCAGGCGTACAACAATACAATGTGTAATAATGTCTATAACAAAGTCATAACCACACACAACAAATGGATGGGGAAACACTGTGGTTGTTTTCCATACATTACCTAAAGCAGCGTGTTGTAGAGTAACGCCCAGGCCTGCTTCCGCCGGGGGTATATTTTTGTTTTTCCATCTGAAGCGGAGAAATTCCAGCCGGATGCGGATGTGGCGCCTATAGATGCCGCCATTGCGCTGCTCAAAGAGCCAATAACGACGCGTATTTCTCTGCTGATGCCTCGTGTTGGATCCCCTATGTTGATGCTGACGCTGACGGTGATGTTTACGGTGACAGTCCCTGACATGCTCCACACACACACACAGTCACACTAACACACACACATTCACTCTCACAGTTACACTGTGACATACACGTGAAAGCGGAGCTGTCGCCGTTGGCAAACTCTACCAAAAATTGGGTTCGTGGCGCTACGTCCAGTTCAGTCCCTCATCTTGCGCTCGGTCGAAAGCCAAAAACAAATTTGGCACAGTGTCACACGTTATTGGTTTTGTGTCGTTTATAGTGTATCGATTTAACTGCCCTTCCCGGGAAGAGCTGCTGAGCCTGCGGCTGCTTGGGTTTTCCCCCACCTACTGCTGGGGTTTTTATACCCTGCTTACAGTAAAAACATATAAAAAGGTATAACTGTATGCAAATTTATGGGCTCCGAAATGAAGTTAAGGAATCCGCGTTTAAATCGCCAAACTGTGGCATTAGAATTGACTTCAATCTGGGTTTCGTAAAGGAAACTTTAGCCTTAGATAAAAACCAGTAAGGACGTAGTTAATCAGTCGGACGCACCCGACCCCAGTAGAATACCCTGCACATTTCTTTGACGACCATGCTACCTACAAACATACAATTTAGTATTAACCATTTTGTGAAATATCAGATTTTAAATGAAAACCTTATATGTTCTAAATAACCTTGTTGTACGATATCGTTTTGTGGGTGGGGCATCTAAGTTTGAAAAAAAAACAAAGGTTTACGTCTACTTACATTTCGAATTTGTTTCCTGTAGATATTGTATTGTACTCAGATCGTCGCGAACCAAAGCCTGCAGTATCGGTTTTGGACCCCATACTTTAAAAAAGGTAAAGGGTCTATTAATAAGTAAAATATTTCTTTTTGTTGAGTTTTTATTTCTACCGAAGAAACGTAATGTAAGTTCAAGTCATTAATAACACCCAAAAGGAGGCGTGATAGACCTTACAAAATATATTTGTATATTCTGACTCAGGACGACGAGCTCAGTTGATATAGCCATGTCCGTCTGTCCGTATGAACACCTAGTTTCAATATATTATAAGTGACGTAAATATCCCAGTAAATGAGCGATATGTGCAACATGTTTGTGTTACTTTTTGTTTAAACTATTACGTTAAAAATTTTACTTATTAATTTTTTAAATTAAGTATTAGGCTAATAAAATTATAAAAACCCAAATATGTTGAATAATTTTTTATTTGATCAAAAAGAATTATATAAATACCCGTTGGATTAGACTGCTTTCCACTGTGCATAATTGAGTTTGTGTTTATATAGGGTATAATTTATTCGGTGCTGTGCTTATCTTATGTAAGCAATACCTACTATTTTTTTTTTAAATTTTCGTCAGAGCTTGCAATTTGCTGTTTGCACCTTGTTGTTGTTGCATTGTGGCAGGAAATTGTTGTTTGCAAACATTAAATTTTCAAGAGGCGTTTTCATTTTATTTTATTTTTACAATAAATATATTTTGTGTACATACATATACATATGTATATTTGAGCTGCGACATGCAAAAGCAAAATGTTTGTGCAAATTCTGTATGAGATGCGCAAAAAGTTGTTACAGGTTAAAAAAAATTTTGGTCAGATTTTGTTTGCAATGTCACTTAGTAATTGTTGCATCCTTTTTTATTGAATTTGTTTCGTTTGATTGCCCTACACATTGCTATTGACAGCCCATAAAATGCTCAATGAATAATATAATCGACTCTGGAGCTTTTCAATTCCATAAATTAATTTGCAAAGCATGCAAATGACAAATGGTTGAGTGGTCAAATATGCTTAACTTATTTAACGCAAATCGTTTTTTTCTGCCGAATATTTCCAATATCATTCATATAAAGTTGATTAAAGTTAAAAATGGGAATGATTCTCAAAGCTTTATATTTTTACATTCCAACCAAAATTTTGGTATTAGGTCAAACAAAATTATTTAGAAGATGACGGCTTTACAAAGAATTAAATATAATTAATGTTAAATTTTAATGCATTTTCCAAGTGAAAATTAACCAAGTTGCATTTATTTAACAAACCGAAACTAATTTGAATAGCCTGTCAAAATTGCAAGTGCAGAGCCAACATTATGTTGATTCGATTGTTCCATTTGATGATTTAAACACTGATGGCATCTGATGGTGGGTTGGACGGGGGCATCGAGGGGGCTGTGAGTGTTACGGAGATAGATCCGGCGATATCTGCAGTTGTTGTCCGAGAAACTTTGCAGGGTTTCAGCTCTGTTCTAATTAGCGCTTTTAAGATATTCAACACTCTACATAATTAAATGGGATTTTAAGCGATGCAGCATGTCGCCTTTTTGCAGAAGGGACTTTAATTACTGCCGATGCTGCCGCTGCACCCGGCCAAAGAGTTCTTGGTAACTTCATTGCGACAACCAAGGCAACAACAATACGCAACACTACGAAAATGTTGGCCAACTTTTTGGTAAACGGCAAAACTTGCCTCGAGCACAAATTAATCATAACTTTGCAGGCGGCTGTTTCATTCAGCTGCTGGCGAATTGGAAATGCAATACGAGTCCTCAAATGTCCCCCTCTCTGCCACACCCCAGCCCACAGCCGCCCACTAAATGTATGTTAGATTTTGGCTTGGTTTCACAGGGCAGACACGTTGCAGCATGTCTCTCCATTTGCATGCAGCTTTACGAGACGTCCCTCCCATAAATCTCAACAGTTGCTCATTTATTAAAATGGCCAAAGTTTTAACTGCTGCACCTGCGCAATCAGAAAGATAATAAACTTGTCTGCTTACACACCAATGCTTTATTCTCCTCTGCTATTTATCAATTATACCTCCCTGCAGAAAGATTCTAGTAAAAGAAATATTTTTTTAAATATATTCAAAACCAATACAGCACAGAGCGCTTAAATTTTGAATTATCAACTGCTTAGCCGACAACTGCTTTGCACTGCGCTGCCAGCAGCGTGCACTGCTTGCTGTACTGCTTGCAAGCAGCGCACACAAGCTGACTGACTTGTGGTGTCATAGCCATCAGCTTATTGTAGCCCGTACAAGCAGTGCACTGCTTGTGCGCGCGCGCTAATTTCAAAAATACGCAAATAAAATAAAGAGCACGTTTTCATGTCTGTCGTGATAATTGTTTTCATTTTATTTGTTTTTGTTTTTGTTGTTCATTCGTATTCATTTGTTCAAAATGGCGCGTGTTGAGAAACGCAAAGAACTGTTATCACTATATTGCGTAAAGATCATAAATAAATACAGAGCTTCAATAAATATTATAAATAGCGGCTAAAACCTAGTGGAAAGCAATTAAAGTTACTTTGAGTCTAGTCATGGGCACCAAAAGTGCAAGCAAGGCATAGTTTCCCACCATCGCCCTTGACCTAAGACCTCAGACCTCATTGCACTCCAGATACAGCTGACGGCAGTCGAAACCGGAACGCCCCCGGCGACCAGCATCGTAAAGGTTCTCGAAGCTCGAACTGCTGCTGCGTCCCAGCATATAGCTGGTGGCATAGCTGTGGAGAAAATTAGACACATGAGAGATACAACTGAGCTACACTGCAAACAATTCCCCCCCACTTACGATCCCAGCTGGCAGAAGATGCTGCTGCCGCCAATCTCACGCACGCAGTCCGTGTTGGCGTCGCACATGTAGCGCTGCATGCACTTGTCCTCGGCGTTGCGATAGGTGCGCACGTAGCCCTTGAAGAGAGTTAGGCCAGCGACGGCCGCATCGCTGACGGAGTCCCGCTTGCCGAGGGAGCGGGCGGTGAGGGAACGGTGCGAGAAGGAGGTCTTCAGGGCGTCCAGCAGATTCATCACGATCTGTATGAACTGTGAATGGGGAGCGTCGAGAGTTGGTAGAGTCGATGGGCAAGTCGGGGGCAGGGGGCAGGGGGAAGCATTAGTCGATTAGTTTTGCATTATTTGTGCCAATATTTGTAGCTGGTAGCTGTATGTGTGTGAGTGTATGGAAAGAGCGGTGTGTCTGTGTGTGTGTGTGATCGAGCAGAACTCATTTACAGCGCGTACACTATGCAACAAATTAAAGCTAGAAAGCGCATAGCCGATCAGTCGGACGCGCCCGACTGTAGAATACCATATGCCCTATATTCCTAATATAATTTAAAAATTGTATGCGAAGCGCAGCAGGAATGATTCTTCTTACATTTTTGTCGTTATCATGCTTTAATTGAGAGCAAGCAACGAATATCCAGCAATATTGTTTCTTTAATAACTTCTGTGTTTATTCATCGATTTTAATGCGCTTTTCGGGATAAATAAATATAATGATGGAGAGTCTATATTCCTAATAATAACCTTCTATGCTCAATATTACGCTTTTTAAACGTTTCTAATCAATTAGGGCGTAAATGATATCCCATATTTGAAATAATCTAAATCTCCGTAATGTACTATATATCGGACAGACAAGGTTTAATCGGCTCAGCTAGTCAAGAATACATATACTTTGTGGGCTCGGCCACGCCTTCTTCTGCCTGTTTCAAACTTTTGCACAATGCAACTAACTCTAATTTTATCCATTTCATAAACACGGGGTATAAAACAATATATTCTGCTGAATGAATAAAATAAATTCTTCGATGTTGACTGCTGTTTTGTTGCTTAGTGTGAATCATGGATGTTTGGCGTTGTGGTGTAGTGTGTGAAAAGCAATAATAGATTTTACCTCGCCAGCTTGCTTGGCCATCGAGTTGACTTGATCTGGATCTCGGGTGCCCAGCACGGACGACAGCACAGCCGCCAAGATACCCTGTGCAAATTGTTTCGTTTGGTATTTTTTGTTTGTATTTTGGTTTGTTTTGAGCAAGGATTATCAGTGGGAAAGGCCAAAAACAAAAGGAAGAAATAGAAACAAAAGACCAGACACCAAATGAGTATACAAAATACTAAAAGCGGCCATAACACAACTCAAAACATAAATGGCACAAAGCGTAAAAAACTAGCGCGTTTCAAATTGAAACTGAATTAGGTTGCAGTACCTGCATGGGGGATCCGCCATTGTCCACCTTATCGATGCCATCGCTGGGCGCTCCACCTCCAAGCAGCGTGTTGATAATGCGCAGACCTGCCAGACATTTTTTATTGTACATAATTTCTTTCAATAAATGGAGTTGCCACTCACCCATCGATATCACGTTGGCCCAGGGGCTGCCCCCCAGTCCAATCGGGCCGTCCACATCGTCCGACTTGGTGGGCGCATTGGCGGCGTTGTTGAAGAACATGGTCATCACGGTGGACAGCATGTTGGACCACGTGAAGCCGCCAGGTCCGCCCACGCTCTCCTGTATCTGGTTGCCCTCAATGTCATCCTCGATGTCGTCCAGCGCCACCTTCTTCGAGGCGTTTGGCTTCACGGCAAACTTGCGAGCGTTGCCTTCGGGGGCATAAACCGGAGACTCGCTCAGCTGCCTCTGCTGCTGCTGTTGCAGCTGCCTCTGGTGCACCTCTTGCTGGGGAAAGGCGAACGTCAGCAGCAGGCAGTTGCTTGCCACAATGGAGATCAGCAGGTAAGCGTTTAATTTGCGTTGATCCAACATCTCTGCGCCTTGGCCCCGACTGTGACGACTCTGCGAATGAATGCCAAACAACAACATTTCAATTGTCTGTTCATGCTTTTCAAAACTCGGTCTTAACCACTGCTGCCCAAACCGCTTTTTCCCAGCCAAATCTGGCTGTGTTTTAAGAGCATTTGCTGGACAAATTATGTACCTGAGTGAAGCGGGAATTATGACTTTTTTCAAAAGAATAATGCTTTTTGTTAGCTTCTTAATTTTTACCATCTATTATTGGTCTTTTGTCATTATTTTAAATAATATTTGCCCACAATGCTTTCAATTTAAAGCACAATATCATCGGTAGCGTGACATTGTATAATCTTTGTATGCAATATTTTTAAGGCCTTTAAAAATTATAGAAAAAATGTTTTATATTTTAATAGCAAAAAACAATAACCATAACCAGGCGTGCCCGGTTGTAATATCCTGCAGAGCAATATAATAGAGCAGCTTTTTCCCGTTCTCGTTTTCCCCCTTTATTCCATCAAAAAACAAAAATATTAAACCTTTAAAAGTTTTGTGCCACTGACGGATTGTTTTTCACATTATAAAACCAGCACGAGGCCAAATTAAAAGAAAATTCTACTTTAATTTAAAATTCATCAACATTATTTTCATGCGTTTCTTGCCAAAAATATTTTGCTTCATTTTGAGTATAAAGTGAGCTTTTAAAATCTTTATTATAACTGCGGTGGGTCTATTTGTACACTTCGACCAGAATTTTGATTTTTTGTATAATTATAACTGCTTTATTAATTATACACCAATATAAGTAATAGAAAATATAGCCATATATGTATGTGGAATTTATATAAATTGCACTGCGAAGAATAATATTTGAAGGTCAACCTTACGCTTAAAAATTCAACAGAGAGAACACTAGAAATATGTTTGTTATAGTTGTCATCATTCATGGAATGATTCATCTATGAGAGTGAAAACTAAATATGAGAATGTCATAAAAAGAGTTGTATAATTGTTTGCTGTGTAATACAAAGAATATGTCACAAAGAATGTGTCACAGGTCAGCTTTGGACCGTTGTCTGTTTTGGTTAAAACACTGTTAGCCAGAGAACTTATAATGGGTATAATAAGCTTATGAAAAACTACCGCAAAGTGAGTAGTCTTTCGGGATAAAATAACCGATTGCGACTTGTATCGTTAAGCTTCTAATAACAATAATTCAAGCCGGTTCCCCGTGATTGAATAACAAGTCAATAATTTAAACTGCTGGTGAAGTCGTGGAAAATATATGATAAATGTTGGGGAAATAAACTTAGAAATTATACGGCATTGAATTTATCGTAAGCCTAAATTTAAACAGTTTATTGCTTGATAACGGTAATTGCAAAAAATTATATTAAAGTTGATTAAAGGGTTTATTATTTCTTGAGAACAAGACCAGGAGAAAGAGCCGAATATTCATTTGAATAAAGAGTTGATGGCTTGCCAATTCACATCATTGTTACTAGATTTTTAACTGTCGCATAAATATGAAAGCTGCGCGTAGTTTAGAAACGTAAAGATACTTCCGAAACACTAGCAAGTTTGATTGCCCCCCCTGCAACTCGCACAGAAACTAGTCTAACTGCTCGCAATTAAAGCGTCAGGCCTGTTTGGGTCATAGTAAACCAGTTTGCAGTCGGAGAGCCAAAGAAAATTGGTCAAGACTGGGAAGCAACACCCCGTGTGGCGATGGCGATGGCGATGGCTTCATTTTTTCCTGAGAAAAGAGCAGAGAAACACAAGCTAGTTGTATCTGTATCTGCGAGTACTGCAATACACTCCAGTACTTGCCACCGTACCACCTGGGTAATTTAGAAAGCAGTCACAAAAATTATGGGTAGCAAAAGGTGGTAATTGCAATTAGAGAGCTGCCTCTTCCTCAAGTCGAACGAGTGTGAGTGTGAGTGCGAGTGTGAGTACACGTGGTATGCGTCGATATTCGAATGGAAATTAGCTGTTGCAGAGGCAGCACAATCTGCAATCAGTTCATCTGGCAAACATTTGCAGCAAGTGGAACGGGTTCAGGCCTGGCCTAGCGGTTCTTTCTGGGATGTCATGCAACGTATTACCGTTAAAATAATAACGCAAGAACCTGAAACTGCCGATAGATGGCCATGGGGCATAGCATTGCATGGGATTGATTTCCATTTAATTGTTGTTGCTGCTGCTTTTGCCGGGGCCATCGCTTGATAGCGGTAAGCGAAACGGGGTTAACTGCCTCCATCGAACTTGATGCCATTGTGGTGGAAATGTAAATCGTTTTGGCTTCATTAATCAAACATTCGCAGATCGTTTCGTGAATGATTAGAATCTTCTGCGACACACTTCGCAGTGACTTGAAATTTCAATCTGCCGCGCTTTTCAAATTATTGTCTCCATGTAAATTTAGAAAGCTGCGAGGAACGTGCAGCACCACCTCATGAGACCCTCTTGCCCCCTGTCCATGCACGATCGGTTCGTGTGGCACGTGATCCGTATGAAAGTGGTTCACACATTGGTGTCAACGCTTGAATTAGCAAAGAATGACAGAGTTATATAAACAAACGTTGGAAAATCCAGTTAAAAGTCTGCTGAATAGACATGCTCGTATAAACGGTTTAATTGCTTTGGTAGATATTGCAGGCATTTTAAAATTGGAAATGTGGAATGCTTTAATTATGAGAAACGAAAGAACGTTTACTTTCGCAATATTACATAATAAATGCAATAATCGAATTTATTACAAGATATTTGTTTGGAATCAAAATAAAATAAATGTTCTAAAATAAAATAAATACCTAGAACTCGACAACAAAACTAATTTAATTATTTTATGAACAATTAAACAAAGATATCAAAATAAAATTTAAAATGAGAATGCAGAAAACAGGAACTGAATAAAACTAAGAATAATTTCAATTGTTCTATTAAGCCATAAGTTAAAGAAATTCTTTAAAATTAATAAGATTAACAAGATGGCAATTTCTGTATTGTGAGACCAATATTTCACTCAGCGAGTTAAATAACCTAGACTTGGACTTATGTCATATAAGGTTTATCGTTCTCCATCTTAACTTGATATTGGGGGCCAATGGAGTTTCTATTACACTGTATCATGTGATATAACGAGCTTGAAATATTCAAATCAGCGTTTTGCTATGCTAATTGAGCAATTTTATGGCCCAGCAGATTTGCGTGATATTTGAAATTAATTAAGATCTTATTGGGATAGTAGGTAAGCATGAATTAACGCTGTTTTATTTTTCTGCACGCAACTTTTACTTTCACGACCGGCAAAAACTGCATTAAAAACTGGCGATTAAACTCAGCTCGTTATAAGCTATAATAAAGTAACCACAACAACAACAACAACAACGAGTACATTAACAATGAGTATATGATAATAACAGGCACAATAATAAAAATTACTTTTCTTATATTAAACGAAATTAGAAAGTGTAGAAAAAATAACGCCACACATGTGAATGAAATGAATGAAAATAAAGGACAGGCAAAGAGAACGGACTGTTGATGGAGAGGGGATGGATGGAGGGGCGGCAAGTGCAAAAAGAAAAATAAAGAAAAATATCAACCAATTTATGGAATTCGTGCGCATTTCATTTTATGCATCACTTTGAGTTGCATTAACTTGCTTTTTTCGACTTACATACGTACGTACTTATTTTCATTTCGTTTCGCCTTCACCTTGCCACGCCCACGCTCAAAGTCAGCAGACAAGGCGGAGTGAGAGAAGGGGTGAGAGGGAGGGGCGGGCAGTTCGTGATTTGCGGTTTGTTTGGGGTTTACTACAGGGAGCCCTGTAGTACCAGCAAGTGGAAGTAAGCGAGTCTCCGACACTGCAGTGCAAAAGAGAGAGCAGCGATGCCCATTTAGCGGGTTTTAGAACTTAATTTATGCTTATCAAATATATTTTTGAAAATCTACAAATAAATTTAATATTATATATTGATATTATTCTTTATTCTATTGTAATTGATGTTTATGTATTTTTATTTGATTTTTCATGTTTATTTTAAGCCTTTTTGCGAATGTTGTATATGAAAATCTAGCTAGTTCCGGCAACGCTGGCTGTGTCTGTGCGATTCGTGATTCATTCTATGCCAAGAGAGTTGGGAGTTAGATTACTCTGGTTGTTGCTCATTTTCGTTTAGTCTGGAGTATAACAACAATAACAACAATAACAGTAACAAACAACATCAACTTTGCCCAGTCATCGACTGGTTTTATGGCGAGAGAAACTCAAAAATATCGTTTGTGGCGTTTCACTTTCTTTTTGCCAAGAATTCCAGTACCTTTAGGTTGATTGACCACTAAATATAGTATAGGAAGGCGGCATAATTAAAACCAAGGTAGTACTACATTCGATCAATATTATTTTGATCTAAAAATGAAATAAAAATCACAGTACCATCGTAACTATATTCATATAAATTACCGCAAAAGCCGAGCTCTTTTATTAAGAATTTCGTCTTAATTTAAGAATTTTTGATTTTTCTCTTAGTGTAGACATTATTATTGCGTATTTTGATCGCTCTATCCGGTAATTTCACAACTATATTCAGTGTAGCCAAAAATAACTAGATTTAAATTATAAAATATCTCAAAAAATGCCTTAGTAAAAATTAAAAAATTAGTTAACTATGCAAAATAATAATTATAAATCGAATTCTAAAACCAGCTTAATTAGAAACAAGTAGTCTTTGCAAATAAAATAACATTTTTCTTTTATTGGATTTGTTCTACAAACGAAAAATTACAGAAAAAACTCAGATAAAATAATGTAAAATGAATTGGGCTTAATGGTATTTGTTTTTTGCAATTAATTGAATTAAATTCATCTGAATAATTTTGCAACCATGTGTTTATTTGTTGTTATCGGAAACCATATCTGTTCATAAGCTTTACTATAAATTTGTCGAAACAATCGTGAATCGAACAAATGCACTCAGCTGCCCTCCTGCCGCCCTTCACTCCCCACTCCTGGCCTGGTCGCTGAACTTTCCAGCCATTTGCACCTCGATTTGAGCCGCTCACGCACCTGCCTAACGGTGGACTGTGCTGCATTCAAATGTGATTTGGGAAGTGGGGCGTTTTTATTTACCATTCGGTAACAATTGGTACACAACAACAGCTTTCTATTCAAAGCGCATCCAACGCATATGACGCAATCTCAACATAATCGAATCATCATTTCCGTTTAGCATAATTTAGGTATTGGTACTAAAGGTTGTATTAGTCAAACAACAGGTACCACTGTAGGAACAGCTGAAGTTAAGGTTGGAAATTTACTTTTACCTGACCCCAATGGGAAAGCAGAACAAGTTTCAAATCCAGCTCAGTTTTGTGTATCTCTCTCTTAGAGCTTTTTATTTTTATGCACCGCATGGCCAAATTGCAGCTGTCACAGTTTGTTTGACAGTGACGGGAGTCAACGTGCACTGAATGCCAACAAAAAGTGTAACAAATTGTAAAAGTTTTAGGCGTGTATAAAATAAGCAAGGCTTGACGGGAATTTGTGGAGACACAGACATTAACAAAGATGGAGATACATGAAGATGCTATTAAAATTGATACAAACCCATTTCGCATCTTTGCTGATTGTATGTATTTTTTCATAAAATGAGAGTAGCTCAAATATGGGTATTATGCTGTCATTACTTTGGCGATTAATATGCAAAAACTGCACCCATAGAAAAAATTCACCAGGGTACAATTTATTATAAAAAAACCAATGGATGTCTTGATTTCAATAATCAGTCTAATTATAAGAAAAATGAATTCATTACTTAAATTTTCCTATTTTAACATTAAAAACATTGCCAGAAAGAAATTTAATTGTAGTAATTCACTATCAAAAATACAAAAAAAAAGGTTTAATTAAAATAAAACACTATGCATGTCATATGAATAATTATCATTTCATAGCTAAAAAAATTCTTCGCTTGGGTTTCTAAGATTGATAGCAACAAAATTTAAATTATTAGCGCCAACGAAATTTATTGAACACGCTTAAAAGTTTTGAGAAAAAAACTTTCACCTCCGAGTCGGCGAAGAGCAACTGAGCAACAACTGTGGCAACAACAACAGATAATGTTGACAGCATAAAGCCGCAAAATGCCGAAGAAACCAACAACCACAAACGAAAATAAAAACAACGAAAACCACATAAATGAAAGTTACAAACAAAAAACTTGCTATAAGGTAGAAGCGCCATGAAATTGGAGTCAAAGTCATGGAATTTGTAAGACAAATTGAGCAAAGCAATGTGGTTAGAAAATGGGTTAAGGAAGAGATGCAGACAGAGAGACAGATGGAAAGACAGGCAGATAGGCAGAGCGACAGTTTGACAGAGAAATGTAAATAAACAAACAAACACAGCAGCAACTTTGTGTGCTCTGTGGGCAATTAATAATGAATAAACAAATCATTGAATTCTGTATAGAAATCAAATAAATGTTCAGCCACAAGACGGAAGACAAAAGCAAAGGTAACGGCAGGGCCAGAGGCAGAGGCGGTTAAAGCCGGAGAAAGAGCAGGCGTTAATTGGACAGCCACACTCAACACTTGGGCCCAAAAGGCAAACACTTTGCAGCGCATTCATGGAAGAGAATCAAGGCCACAGACAGTACCTCGAGTTGAAAACGAAATTCTTTTGGCCAACTGACAGGAAATTGGGTCAGTTAGCTTGCAAGCAGTTGGCTCTTACCGTTTACTGCCAGTGGCTTGGTTCAATGCACATTTCCATATGGCAACCGATCCCCAGTTATGCGCCCTCCGCCCCCCGCCGTCTCCCTCGAGTTCTCTATTGATGTCTCTCGACTGCGACTTTGGCTATATGCGTGTCTGTCCGTTAATCGCTGCGCATGTGTGTGTGTGTGTTTGCTTTTTCTCTTTTTTAATGCAAAGCTGTTAACTTGTTTAACAGAAATTCTTTTGGTGGCGGTCGGTTATTATTATTTTTTGTTCGTGCTTCTTTTTCGTTGGAGTGTGAGTGTGAGGTGCCAATTCTGTTATTTTCCTCTTGGTCTGACCTGAATTGCTGTTTTTAATAAAGCTTGGCAAATAGACGAAAACTTTCCAATTTCAATTGCAGCTCGAGCTCCAAAGTATTTTCAATTGCTCTTAATTATCACAGAATAGGCGATATATGCAAATTGATTTGATAATTTGCAAATATAAACAATTCCGCCAGCAGTCTGAGTACACCTCATTTCATTAACATAATTATAAATGGTTTGCAGACCCCAGGTAAAGTTTACTACGAGTTGTTTTATCATGATTGCATTTTATGACAAGCTTCAATTTGGACTGCTGTTTAATCTGAATTGTTGTGCAATTAATTCTATTTTCTATGATTTAGTGTGTAGGCAAAACAATAACATATAATAGGATTATCATATAAGCTAATTAGATAATAATAATGCCTGACTTTTTTTATTTAGATTCAACATATGAAACGTGTTGTCTATTGTGTATGGGATAATCTGCTTCAAAAATTGAAAGTGCTTTAAGTTGCACATTTCTGGGCAAATCTATAAACATATCTACTAAGCTAAAATCGATTTCTTTTTTATTACAGGCATATATATTGTATAGTAAACCCATTTCCATCAATTTATAGTTTAATTGCAGCTATAAAACAATTATTTTGAATTTATTGCAGCTCACCTTTAGTTGCAGCTGCAGTTGAATAGTTTTCAATATGTTTTAAATGATGGTTTATTAGAATATGCACAATTATCACTTCGATGCCGTGTCTTGTTGCACTTGCACAAAATATTGATTCGTCACGCGATCGTCAATAACACAGACCACAGACCTCGAATCGTCTCCTCTTTCTTTTCGAAAAACTTTCGTTCGCTTTCTGTATTCCAGATGCTTCAAGCCGTTTCAAAAATTTCTCTGCGCGAGTTGCCGCTGTTGCTGCTGTTAGCCGCTGTCGACGTCTGAAACGGCGATCGCCTTGAACTTGTCTTTATATAGTCTGACCCAATTTGGCCTAGCCGAAGAAGAACTGCAGGCCCGAACCAGCTGCGGCTGCGCACAAGTCTCGAGGTTCGTCGCTGCGCCTCGCAACATGTTCGACACGCTCTCGAACATGTCTGAAGAGAGTCTGCTTTGTCTGCGGAACTGTAATTTACCATTTTGCTGCTAGTTATGAAGGTGTGTACGTTTATGTTATGTTCTTTTATTACCCATTGTTTGTTGTTGTGCTCTTGAAGAGGTGCGTTTCAGACGTGATCACCGTTATCCCTACCTGCTAATCGCTGTCAAGGTTTCGTTTTCATTTGCAACTCATTTGTCACACCTTTATCTGTTCTCTCGGTTCTTGGTTCTGTTCAAGACTGATAAATTACTCATCCCTATACAGTTCAAGGGCCTTGGCTAGGATAACCAAATATTTTGTATTCAAAATACAAAGAAATATTGAAAGAAAACCGTTCATGGCATGCAGCTGAATTTAAAATGAGACATAAATATAGGAAATCTGATTCAGCCCCTTTATTTCCACGGATTAAATCACTTTAATTATATTCAAATAAATTTTTCAGTAAAATAGTATTATTTAAAGAAATATTATTGTCATCATTATTGAAAATAATAAGAAACTGGTAAATTATAATGCAATATACAAATATACTATCCACTATAATATTAAAGTAAAATAATTTGAAGATAAAAAAACATTTTCTTTTTTTCCATCTTTTTTTCCTTTAACAATATCTTATATCCAACAAAATAAACCTTTTTGTTAAAATATAAAATTTTAAGAGGCTACTTACATGCAACTCGCTGTAATATTTTCACTAAAAAGCAACGCGATTTCGATACAAAATAGCTGACCTTATATATAATAAAAGAGTAGAGATTTGAATGTAGCTACTAATTTACAACCCTTGCTACATTTTACTATTGCACATGTAAAAGTTGCACTTTACTATATGCATCAGATATCAAGGTATTCGGAAACGACAATTTCCACACGAGCACAATGTAGAAAATGCAGAAAAGTGCTTGAATGAAAGCATAACATGTGGCCGCATCTTATTCCCTTTGCTGTTACTAGATTTTTCCTCCGCTTTTCCGAATGTTGCCTCTGTCTGAAGCGATACCTGCCCAGCTGCACACGTGTGAAAAAGTTAAGCCATACGAGTAAAAGTTTAGCAAGCAGTCGGAGCATCGAATGCTGGCCTGGCCAGGGCATTAGAACCCTTTCGAAATCGAATCTGTGAAATTGGCAAGAAGAAAAAATTGGAGTGGACGAAGAGGGGGGAAAAGCGAAGTGCTTATACGCTCGTCTGCTGCAGTTGTGTGTGTTTATATTTAGTTGTAATCGATTTGCATAGCAGAGCTTAGCAATGGTAGTTGGAACACAGCAAGATGGAGTTGGGGGATTACCCGCAGCTAAATCGGAGCCAACTCTAGCGTAATTCTCAGGAAATCAGTTATTGAGTGCTCTTAAAAGCAATTCTTTTATGCAAGTTGTGTTTGTGTGCGCATCTAGTTGCCACTGATATTTTTTAATGGAATAAATGTGGTCGGATTTATGCTGATCCCAAATACACCCTGAATGACCTGTTGCCAATTTAATCTTTTAAAACTATCATTCTCTTCCTACCCGTCACTGGACTTCTACCTTGATCTCTTTTACTAGTTTATTATGGCTTTCAGTGTGTATTGCACTTGCCTTCTCTGCATTTTAATATTTACTAAAAGTAATTGGTAATGTAAGAACATCATATGTTATAAATTTTGTAAATATTTAATACATTCTATACACATTCTTTCTGCAATTAAAAAAAAAAACAAATATATTTTTGTATATTGTTTGTAACACAATCGCCCTTCTAATTTTAAATGAACAAGTGTGTTAATTTAATTATTTATTAGTTAATTATATGCACTTGGTTTGCTTGCTAAATTCCTTCTCGCCCACTTTAACTGATAGATCTGGTCTAATACACTGACCCACATTTTGTGCAAATGTGGAGCATCGCTCGTTATACTACAGTATATGAAACAGATACAGGGTTTTGGGGTTGACAAATTGAAATCATGATGTTAACCTCGACGACACATATCACACTCCCACACACAAGCTCACACACACGCACACATCAATGCGTGGTTGGCCATTAAACAACGCAAAAGCATAAAGAAGTCTCTGAGATTGTTGCATACTTTCAGGCATAAAATTTATGCACAAACTCTCAATCTATGTTTTGCATAAACGTGTGTGCGTGTGTGTGTGTACGTCTTTATGTAAGCTTGTGTGTGTATGTATATCTTTATATAAAATCAATAAATCGTAAGCATTCTTTTATTGCCGCCAAGTTTCGCAGCGTAGCAGAAAGACCTGAAGAGCAGACATGGCCAAGCATAGCAGTCGACTTTTTTGCTAGGTTTCTATTTACTTTATTTGATTTTGCATAAAAGATGACGACGATAAAGATGAAGATTCCCTAGAGCGGCCATGGCCTGGCTTCACTTTGGGAGACAACGCATAACCACTCGAAAATAGTAATGATGTCTGCAGGCAGGACGAGTAACAAGTGAAAGGCTCTCTTGCAGCTGAAATAGGAGTGCAGTAAAAAAGGAATCGCAACAGAAAAAACAACTCTATATCTCTTTTTCCAAGATTAAATTTGTTGCTATTGACAAAACGCAACTTTCTTACAAATATTTCTTTTATTGTTGCAATAAGCAGCTTAAGAAATCCAAGCGGAAATAATACTCGTAGCTAGTAAATAAATTTCACTTGCAATGGCAAAGAAAATCCATAAATTGCAAATGAAAGTCTAGAAAGGCAAGCAAACCACGTTTTAAGTAGATTTACAATACAGTTTTAAGTATTTCCAAACCTGCATTAATCCAAACTATATGGAAAGATATAAAAATCTATTTTTTTCGTCTGATTTGCATAAGTAAATTGTTGAAAAAATGCTTACAAATTCTGTATAAATAATAATGTTAGACTACTTATAGTACTTCTACAAGCAATTAGTCTTTCCCACAGTTGTTTAGTTGGCACTCAGAGATGTACTCAGAAAGGTACTCAGATATGTGTTGCATATTTAACCCAATTATAGCCAAGATTATATTAGCATAAAGGCCAAATAATTAAGTCGATATGCCAGATTTGATGTCCAAATAGGTGCCATTTGCACCTGCACACATAAATGCATTCAAAAGCTCATGCATTTCATCAAACCTGGCACATTTGACTAATTTCTGGTTTCGGGTCATTTCCGTTTCCCTTTTGCACTTGTGCAAAGTAATCACGTTGATATGGTTATTAACTACCATATTGATCCAAACCTACGAACCCCACCCACAAAATGAAAATGCAAATTATGGAACGTAATCGCGCCTCGAATATTGCATATCAATCCGTATGTATTTGGGTCTCTTCAAGTATATAGGCCACTTTATGTGCGATATGAGTATCGTTCTGTCTATGTGTACGCGAATGTGTGCATAATTGGGATGGTGTATGGGCTGATTCGCAAATGAGAGTCATTGTCATTCAGTGTCCTGTGAGTGCCTATTAGACCATTACAAGCGTTCCGATTGTCCCTAATTAAATATTTCGTGTACAATTCACTTGATTGTGAAGTGCTCCAGGTCTACTACGCAATGTTTCAAACTTATATATATCATTTGAATTTTAATATATATTCTTAAATTTAGGCTTTGCAGTTGTTTTGAAAAATAAATAAATTTATTGATGATTTTTTAATAATGTTTGCAAAATTAAACAAAAAATTAAAATACTTTTAAAGTAAGTACATTAGAAATTTTATATTTTATTTCATTAAATTAAAAATGAAGTAAAAAACAATTTTCAAAATAGCAAATTCTATAAAATTATGCAGCAAAATGTTATTTTTGCCAAGTGAATGTATTAAACTTCAATTGATTCTACATATTATTTGCGTTAAAGGTTTGGCTTGTACACTAAGCTTATGTTATAGAGCCATAAAAATCAAATTAAATGTTTCTTAGCAGATGATGACAAAGGGATTATTTCAACACGCATGTCCAAGGCATATTTTATTAGAATCTATCAGGGCGAAACCATTAAAAATGCAAGTCTTGGTATTCGTTGGGCTGAATTTACAAAGAACCCAAACATCTGTTAAGCTTTTATTACATTTGTTTCTTTCGTAGTTATCGAAGCGAACGCGTTATGTAATTTTGTGGAAAACTCACAAAAAAAAAAAAATAAATAAAAAAGTCAAATGATGAAAATGGTACAAATGTGTTGAAAGTTGAGGGATTCGGAGCTTAATGTAAGTTTAATTTCCACTCGGCACGCAGAAAAGGGTCAATGAATTACGAAACAATATTTTAATATGTATGTATTCTTAAACATTAGCTACTACGTATGTACGCATGTATGTATGTGTATGATTACACTTCGGGGTGGCGAAATGTAAAATTCTTGCCTGGTGATTTGAGGCTGACGCCAAGCAGCTGTTGACTGATGCCATCGCTGGGCGGCTGTGACCAATGCTCTGAGACTGAGACTGAGACCGAGACTGAGCCTGAGTTGGGGCTTGGGGCTTGGGGCTTGGGCCTGGGTTTGTACCGTCAAGATAAAGTACTCCTCTGTGATAAATATAACAAGTACCCAAGGCACGCACAAGCCGTTGCCCATCACCAAGCCGAAACGCATCCAAATTCATTCCGGCAACTACTGGCAGAGCGGGGGGGAAGGGTGTATCGAGTATGGGACCCGAAACGGCAGCTGTTATAATGATGCCAACGATACATCATCGCAAATGCTAAAATTTTTGGTAGCGCCGAGCGTCGAGTGCCGAGTGCTGAGTGCCAGAGCTTCAAGCGCCGTCAGCAGCTGTTACCGCTGATGAATCCTTTGGGTCCGTTTCGCTCCCTCGACTGGCAGCGGCAGCCCCACTTGCCCCTCTTGCCCCTTTGCCAACCTGCCTGCCTGCCTAATATTTCAATATTTTGCGCATAAAAGGCGTAAGTTATTTTTCATATTTCCCCCAGCTGGGCCACTTCCATTTGCCGCCGCCGATGCATCCTGCTCTGAAACCCAAAACTCTCTACTGCGTTTTTCCCTAATTTTGCCAAATAAATCTACACATTTTTGAAATACACGCCCATAGAAATTTCTGGAAAGCAACAACACCATGCGAAACAACATAATTAACTATCATAGAATATGCAAGACACGCATTCCGGAATCCATGTTGCCGCCTGTGCCTCCTCCTGCTGTTCTGGGGTTCGCTTCCGTTTTTGGTTTTAGTGCCTGCTCCACACCCATATTGAAAGTGTTTAAGTATTTCCATTTTTTCCAATTTTTCCTTACATTTAATCTGCATGGGCTTCAAAGTTTTTTATATAAATAATGTTCAATAAATATTAATAAATGTCGAATATAATACAAATAACCTGAATATGTTTATATATAGTCCATGTCAATTTTAAATAGAACAGAGTAAAATAAAATACATTTGATAGATACAATCGATCGATAGATTGAAATTAAAAATAGATTGATAGAATGCAATTTTTGTGAATTTTTTGTTGCGTGATGTTAATTTCATAGCCAACAAGTATATGTGCAAATTACTATTTGTACACAACCTTCAAAAAAAAACCCAATGCCTCATGCTTAATCCAAAAAAATCAGTTAAATTTAAATTTCTTAAATTTATAACAGACTCAGTGTTAACTCAATTTATTTATTATACTGGTTCATTGACATTTTAATGTAGAATTTAATTAAATTCAATTTGCGGACGGATTTTTTCGCATATTTAAACATATAAACGATTTAAAAATACATTCACCAAATACAAACTAAACCAGTTTCAAAAGTAAACAAATGTTCAGTGCCACGAACTAAGGAAACTCATCCAGCTCCAGATTGTCACAGCTATTGCGTTTTATCGACATTAACTGCAATTTATTTTTGCCGACATTGTCACGAAATACACAATTATTATAAGTCGGGGTTCCAGTTTTGAGAAACCCTTCCATCATGTTAATTAAATTGCTTGAGACGACTTTCTCATCATCACGCGGTTGTCGAAGTTGACTGCTAAACATCAAGAAGTAATCGTCACCGTGTACTGTACCTGTTAAATGAATAGGTATTTAATTAATTTATTTTAATTATCAAATATTAAAATAACTCAGAGTGTACTTGCCTACAGAAATATCAATACGCTTTGCTAGAAATTGGGCTACTCCTTGAGTAGCTGGGTTATCATAGACATAGGCGTAGACCGGGCCTTTTCCGTACTTCCTGTGAAGCTCTACAGACAGTTGGGTATCGTTTTTGAAAAGAATATCTGTAAACATGCGTTGAACATCCAAGTAGTCGTCAACAGTAAAGTTCAAGTTTTTCAGGTACTGCTGCCTCAGATCCCGCGAGTAATCATCCAAGTCGCTTACTGTCTCCAAGGAGTTTCGATAGAAAAGGAAACGGGGTGCCCAATCATACCAGTTATTATTCAGCTCCTCAATTAACTCTTTTCCATTTGATTGTTTTGCCAGTAATTGTGCCGCATCGTAGCCTCCGTCTTCCAGTGTATAAGTTGTTAGCCAGGGAACATTAGAGAATTTGCCGCTTTTTATGATGTCGATGGGATGCTCAGTAAGAAATGCATCTGTAGAATCTTCAGCTTCCACTACGGGACCAAAGGTACTGAAGGGCACATAATCCAAGATCAGAAACTGCCCTACTGCACTGACTATTTCGGATGCTTGCTTTGTTTTCAGGCACTTTTTAAGATCCTTAGAATTATCCAATAATTCACAACCCACAATGCGACCCAATTCAAAGGCACGGCGACGGTGTCCTTTCTGCACCACCCAGGGGTTAAGGGCATTACCACTGACTGAAATTGCAGCCTTTGCGTACTGATTGAAATCTTCATGGAGCAGATGGAAATGCACCGAAGCACCTCCAGCAGAATGGCCAATTAGCAGAATATTATCTGGTTCTCCTCCAAAATGTGCTATATTTTGCTTAATCCACTGCAATGCCAAACGCTGATCCTTCAGTCCAAAGTTTCCAGTCAATTCGGAGTCCACTGTACTCAAAAATCCCATGGGTCCGATTCGGTAACTTATTTTTACAACAATCGCATTCTGTCTGGCCATCAGCATCTCATGACCATTCTGAACTGGACCGCCGAACATAAAACAGCCACCATGTAGATTGACAATTACCGGAAATGTCTTTAGATGCGGATTCTTCGGTTTATAAATGTTAACTGTCAGGCAGTCCTCGGTACCCGTAAGTTTATTTGGTTGTGTGACAAACTGACTCCACTGTATGCACAACTCTGGAGCCTTGGTTGCATTAAAAGTAGTCTCCCATTTCCGAGAATACGGCCGAGGTGCCTCGAATCGTAGGTCTCCCAGCGGGGGCTCAGCATATGGTATAGATTCATAGCTGTAGAACCCTTCATTATCACGCCCATACAATTTCCCATTTGGCAGTTCCACGAGCAATGGATCGGATACTACAGTTGCTGTCCAGAAGCTGAACAGAGCAACCAAAAACATTAAAAAAACCTCAACACACACTGACTGCAGCAGAAATTCACTGAGTGGCTTTATTGATCACTGACTTTATATTTATTTAAATTTTATACCCCGTACACGAAAACACAAATGTGTCGTTTCGGTTGGTTGGATGCCTTAAGTAATACTAGTAAAAAAAATTTGGACAGGGCAGATCAGTCGGACGGGGCAGATCAGTGGGACGTGGCAGATCAGTCGGACGGGCCCGACTGTAGAATACCCTGTGCCTTTTATTTTAGAATATTTAAATATAATAGAATAGATCATCATAGAATAATCAGAATAGTTAAATATAATATAAGAGAACTTATGTTCCGAATAACAACATTCTATGTTTAATATTACGCTTGTTACTCAACTTTGTATGTTAAAAAACACGAGGTTGTGTGAGTTTTATTGATTTTTGGGCATAAAGGGGGCGTGGCATCAACGATTTGAAATAAACTTGATCTGCGTATTGAATATACCTACCGATAGCAACCAAAATGGCTTCTCTAGCTTTTGCAGTTTCCGAAATCGACGCGTTCATACGGACGGACGGACAGACAGACAGACAGACAGACAGACAGACATGGCTAAATCGACTCAGCTCGTCACCCTGATCAAGAATATATATACTTTGTGGGGTCTGCCACGCCTCCTTTTGCCTGTTACATACATTCGCACAAAGTTATTAACCCTGTTTTTCCCATTTTTCAAATGGGCACAGGGTATAAATATTAAGACACATATTAAGAAATAATATAATTGTAAAAAACAATAATTTTTAAATCAATAATATATATTATGATTAACAATTAGCTCAATCTATGCAGCCATTTTAATCCATCAAACTAGAAAAATGTTAACAATTTTAAGACACTTAAGCTTAGCTTTAAATTCTCTATAACCGTTTTCTTCTGGCCATAGTCTTTATATCTGGTTGGGCTTTTGTGTTTCAATAATATGCACTTAAAAATACAATTTCGCCGACTTTAAAGCTTGAACCTTAAACTTAAACCAATTAAGTAAATGAGCTACATGTACATACATATATCGATATATCGATAAAAATTATGAAATAGTAGTGAAGACACAAACCACATAATATGTCTAATATTAATTGTTGCATACAATTAGGCGCAGCTTGGAAATTGACTAAAATGTATTAAAAACGTCTTTATCATTTTCAAATGCTGTAAAACCACAACTCTTTGATAAGAATTTATATTAATTCTGATTAAAAAAAATTTGGACAGGGCAGATCAGTCGGACGGGCCCGACTGTAGAATACCCTGTGCCCTTTATTTTATATACAATTTTACAAAAAGGTTTGCTGTGTGCACTAGATTGCAAATGCAAACAATGAAGAGCAATTGATTAAATTATTTGCAGCAATGCTCAAAGGTTTATGGAAAAGGTGGCGTAGCAACTACAAATTGTGATTGAAATTTGCCATTTTTATTGTCAGATGGCTTGGTCAGGGCAAAATTTTCATACAGCGCACGTTGAAATCATCTTAAAGTCATGATATATATTGTATTATGTAGTGCTGCAGTATATTTTACTAGATTTGTATTTATTTCGAAAATTTTACATTAAGATACATATTTGCAGACTTAAGGAAATTCATCCACTTCCAAATTATCACATTTGTCGCTTTTGATGAAGACAATTTGATATTTTGTTTGATTAATATTATCACCAAACACACAGCTGTCGTAAGCCATAGTTCGATCAATCACAAACCCTTCCAACATTTTAATAAAATTCTTTGATATAACCAATTCATCGGACCGGATTGTTGGACGTATTTGGCTATTGAATATAAGGAAGTAATCGTCCCCATGACCTGTGCCTGTAATAAAGTAGTACGTTTTAGTCAGAACCATGGAATTTTATTTTTAATGCGTTTATACATACCCAAAACTACATCATTACGCTGTGCCAGCCAATGGCCGATGGATTCAACTGACGGGTTGTCATAGACAAATGCGTAAACAGGAGCTTGACCGTAGTTTCTGTGCAAATCCACTGACAGTTGGGTGCCATTCCTAAAAAGAGCATCCGTGAACATACGTTGAACATCCCAGTAGTGTTTCACACTGAAGTTTCGGTTGCCAAGGTATTTCTGTCGCAGCTGTCGTGAGTAATTATCCTGATCCAAAACTGTTTGGAGCGGATCCCGATAGAAGAGTAAGTGAGGTGCCAAATCAAACCAGCGATTATTTAGTTCCTCGATTGCCTCCTTTCCGTTCGTCTGTTTTTTGAGAAGCAGTGCAGCATTATAGCCACCATCTTCCATGGTGTATGAAGTTAACCAGGGAATATGCGAAAAGTTTCCACTTTTAATAATATCAATGGGGTGCTGAGTGAGAAATGCCTCATGTGCGCCACCGACTTCCACAACTGGCCCAAATGGAGCGAAGGGAACATAATCAAATACCAAAAACTGTCTCACTGCCCTGACTATGTCCGATGCGTTCTTTGACTTTAAGCAGTTTTTTAGCTCTTGCGAATTGTCCAGTAAGCCACAACCTACAATGCGGCCCATTTCGACAGCTTGTCGACGAGGTGCCTTCTGCATAGCCCAAGGATTGAGGGCATTCCCACTCATTGATACAGCCACCTTTGCGAGTCCAGTGAATTCCTTATGCAAGAGCTGTAAATGTACCGATGCACCTCCGGATGAAAAGCCAATTAGAAGTATATTCTGTGGCTCTCCACCGAATCGATGAATGTTCTGCTTTATCCACTTCAATGCCAAGCGTTGGTCCTTTAGGCCAAAGTTGCCAGATATTTCTGCATCCCCTGTGCTGAGAAAACCAATTGGACCCAATCGATAGCTGATCTTCACAACGATCACATTGCCACTTTCCATAAGCGATTGTACTCCATGCTCAATGGCTCCTCCAAACATGAAGGCACCACCATGTATGTGGGCAATAACGGGAAATGTGACCCGACTACTATTTTTAGGCTTATACACGCTGACGGTCAGACAATCCTCACTGCCCGTAAGCTTATCGGGTTGATCGGCAAATTGGTTCCACTGCATGCATACGACGGGGGCCTGAGTGGCATTAAAAATGCCGCTCCACCGTCGAGTGTAGGGTTGAGGTGCTTCAAAGCGGAGATCACCTAATGGAGGCTCAGCGTAGGGAATCGACTCGTAACTGTAATACCCATTGCTATCGCTTCCAAGCAGTTTTCCATTGGGCAGCTCTACAAACAGAGGGTCAGCTGCGGCTAAAGCTGTCGATAAGCAGAGTAATATAGTCAGAAGACAATTCATGGTGTGCTTCAGCTGAAGTCCGAATTTAAACTAATCTATGTAGAAAGAGAGCTGTGCGATTTATTGAATGCTCAGAGCCATTCGTTCACTATGTCTTGGAGAGGAATTCTCATAGAAAACTTGACTACTCAACTCGGAGTTAAACACATGTTTCCATTGATGCACTGAGAGTAATTGAAAGCATTGTAAATTATGATTAAATAAATTATCAGCTTATCATCAGTAGCACAGACATATTTCTGATACGAATACAATAAAATTGAAACATTTAGAATTAGAAAGGTTTTAATATAAACATAATTCAATTCTAAATATTTATATTTAAATTTTTTTTTTTCAGTGTAGTCCTCTATTTACAAATGCACATGAACATTGCTTTATCAGTAGCCAGCAGCTGATAACAACAAGCTAGAAAACAATTTAGTTAGTTAGACCCAAATTATTTACCATCTTGATGGGAAATATTTTGTCTTATTTAATTAAGAATTTGTAATTTTAATTATATTAATTACGTGAAAACTAATTTTTTATTGTACACAGTTTATTTAATTTATTTATAATTTAAACTGATTTGGTAATTTTAGTTTAGGAATATGTACACAATATACTAGAGTACACTCAATGTGCGCTTATTTAAATCGTAATTGTTTAATTTGAAGAAATTTTTTTAATAAAATCCCATTAAATGGCAATAGAATAAATTTATAATAATACAAGTACCCAACTTATAGAAATAATCATACTTTACTGTAAGGCATAATCGAAATTTGAATTGACTATAAATGCTGGCAGCCCTATCAAGCAAATTTTCATTATCTATGGGGAAGCAAATAAACAATTCCCTGACAAATAAGCGGCTGCATTCTCATCGCTATAGTCAACGATAAAGAAGATTATCAAGTTGGTGAAGATGAGGTTGGGCGTGACTTAGGGGCATGTGCCACTGATGGAATGTGTGTGTAAATATACATCGTATATAAATGAATTAGTTCACATTAAGTATACGCACAGTATGAACAGAAGCAAGGAAAGCATGATTTAAGACTGCTAGGACTTGTTACGATTGCTCATTTGCAGCGTCCTTTGGGTCAGTGCTGTATATACATACTTAGACATATGTTTATGTAGCCTTGGGAGATTGTGTTCTGTTTCTGCCAGTGTACTATGGGGTGAGCCAAATTTGGCTGACATTTATAGTTCCTGTCGATCTTAGCAATTATAAAAGCCTTGCTGAATTAAGTATTCAGATGACAATCCCAAAATTATATATTGAATATTTTTCAAGTCATCCAAAAAGTATGCTATAAATAATATCTGGTTCTATGGTTTTATGTGAGAAATCTCACATGTTTCCCATAGTGCAGCCATGGCTAGCGATGCGTTGGTGTGAGTACTACGTATGTATGTGTGAAGCATGGAATATTAATTCGTTAAGTAATTCACAACATTTGTAACTAATGTTTGTTAATGAGCTACGACCCCTGCCCTACCATAAGTCTTTAAGCGTGTTTGACAGACTGCCGGGCATTGTCTGAGGACAAGGCAAAGCTGCAAGTCGAATTACTTCTGTGTCTGACTTGCTAAATGCTTGAATTAGTAAGTGCAAAAGTAAGAAAGCCCAACTGGACGTCGACTTCTCCCCAGTGGCATTGAATGTAGGCGGTTTGGGCTTTTGGGTGTATGAATGCTTGAATATTTTGTGTCCCCCATCTGGGTGTGTGGTACTATCTTGCATCAGGCGTTGGGGCTGTCAAGCATGCCCGTAATGAAATAATTATGCACAGCAAGTTTGCAGCAATGCCGTGGTTTGCGCATTCATTAATTTTTATTTTTGACATTTAATTTGAATGCCGTATTTTAATTCATTATGTGTGTATACGCTCTCATATTTAAAATTTTCTTTTAGCACCATTTATAACTTTTTACCTTTGATTACTGAGTGAATTAAATATAATGACATCTCGAGTTTATAAGAGTATGTCTGGCCTAAGCCATCAAGGAAATTAGTAAGGAATGTTGTGTAAAACACTAAAGGATATCATTTATCTGTTCTTATTGCCGGCTATAACGACCTTGCCGTTGGTCTCGTCATTTTATACGAGAACAAGAAATGTTGACGACTGAATAACAATAGATCTATTTTATATTGTAAGGTTTTATTTGTTAAGGTTAGTGAGCTACCTGGATCTGTCAAAAGTATATATTTTCAATCAACTTCAATATAAGGCATTTAATTTTGGAATCTTCTTGAAGCGGATATAGTGATTTGGTTAAAGTTTATGGTAAAAGCTTAAATATAACAACCCTTTTTGTGAGTTTATCCGCTTCGTGCAACCACAAATGTTAAAAACCTCGACGACTAATTGACAGCAGAATACTTAATGTTGTCTTCAGCAATATACGAGTGTTAAGTCCAGAAATAGCCAATACCACTCACTTCACTTTGGTATTTGATTTCCATTTCGCATAACTAATTAGCGCAACAAAAGATGCCGGAAAGACATTAACATTTACGGCTAAGCTCAACTTTTTTAATTCGATAGAGAAACAGCAAACAATCAGGTTATTTACGAATTGAAATCTATTGAGTATTGAACTTAGAGAAGAGACGTTGAAAAAGAACAGAAATATGGAAAATTGAATCTGCAAATCTTGCACGAAAACAATAATAATGATATTCCGAAAAGACTTGGAGGACTTAGAAAACGACCCTCGCATGCAACTGTGACACAAATGTGACGCTAATCAGCTCCTACCTTTATCTATCCGCGCACACCCAACGCCTCTTGTGCCACTAAACCGCCAGAGTCGAGTTTGTCAGCGTGCTATAAAATATGCAACAAACATACAAAAATGGCACCAAGAAGCACGTAGACTTCGATGCAGAGTTGCAATGGGGGACGGGCGATGTAGCTTGAGGGTGAGGGAGAGGGTGAGATTAAGTTACGGGGGATTGATGCTGCTGTCTGTGCATGTAAAATAATTTGAAAACATGGCATTTGCGTAATGAAGCATGGGGTAAGCGCGATGTGAAGCTGCCGAGAGCAAGTGAAAAGCGCTCATAAATGCCAGAAGTTATGCAAGTCCTTAACTTTTATGAGCACTGGCTGGAGGATGAGGGAGCAAAGACGCTGGCTACAAGTTTATGAGGGGCAGACGTGGATAGTAGATAGACTGCAGGTGCAAGTGGCGTATCACACATGTTTGTCACACGAAGAGCGAGGTGTCTGAGTGTGAGCATATGTCTCAGTGGGCGCTTACACAAATGTGCGAATTCTCTTACCAACTTTTGAACAAATGTGGGCACTGAAGATGCACAGGGCAGACAAATGCAAGGGAAACCAAGGCAGCGCGGTAAAATATGTAGAGTATGGGGCTAAAAGCTTGCATTGGCATTCAGTGCGTAATCTTCACCTTTTTCACAGCTTTGCCATGCACTTTTATTGCATGCTCACAGAGGCTCGAGCACTTGCCTTACCTGGCCCCTGTATTGGAAGAAATTGCGCCTATGAATTTGCCACTTTATGCCACAGTTGCAGCCATCTAAAGTTGAAGCATCCCCAACGCAGCAAGGTATTTTTCATTTATCACAGACGGTACAATGGCAAAAAGAGCTCAATCGATTGGAATCAGCGTTACATGGTAACTGATGTTAGAGGAAATCGATTTAGTCTTTAGATGGAGCTTATATAAAACAAAGTTCAAGTCTGTGACTGGTAAAATAGTTCATGTTTTATAAAAAGAAAAAATTGTTTTTCTTTTTTAATTTTTCAATATTTTCTTACAATCACAATATTCTTTGTACACTTACTTTAAATGTAAATAATGCAAGTTTATTTTTTATTACTGCAGCTAAATAATAGCATGTTTTGATCATAACATAAAGATCAATATCCAGAAAAACATCGACAAAATTTAACTCTTAGACGCACGAGCATAAAAATGACGATGTTCGGGTCGCCTAATGGGGATTTGTGGTCCATAGTACTGTGTACATATAGTTACAGCTCACTAAGTAGTTGTAAGCTGCATAATGTATTTACGTAAGCACCGGAAATTGGGTGCCACGAGCAGGTGGCTGCCAGCAGTTGCCAACAGTTGAGGCAGCTCGTCAGGTTGCAGCTGCTGTGCTAAACGCGAATAGACAAGTGTGATCCCCAGTGGGTTGGGGTATGGCGTGTGCAGGTGTGCGAGTGTGTGGGTTTGTGGATTGCGGAGGACGCTCTTCGTTTATGCGCGCATATTTGATGGTATTGTGAATATCTGCATGGAATTACAGCTCTTAACTAACGCAGCTCTGTCTGAGCATTCATAGTACAATATGTGCAGCACAGCTTGGAGAAGGACAACAGCAGAAGCAACAGCACAGGTAGCTAAGCAGCCGAGGAGCGCATTACGAGCCAAGCGAACAAGTGGCGATAAAACTGCAATCCCCTAAACCGCAATGGCTGCAAATGCTGCAAGTGGCACTTGAGCAAAAGATTTTCCAATTAGTGGTTCAACCATGTAATTGACGTGATTAGGGTACAAAATAATTGGCATGGTTCAAGTGAAGCAGTTCTTATGCCAATTATTAACGTCTCTTATTATTTATTAGCAGCGTATTTATGAAAAGATTTCAGTTTCTATAGAAATTCATTTTATTGAGGTTCTTTGGTCAAGAGGGGGTCAATCAAACTAAACGTGATTAGCAAATAAAGATAATATAAATGGCTCCTCATGAGAAATGAGAAAAATTTACAATGCTTAAAAACAAATTTTCAATTGGAAAATAATCGTCCTAAATTTAACTGCTACAGCTCTTATAGTTGTTGAAATCGACGCATGCATTCAGAGAAAGAAGGCCGAAATGACTCATCTCTCATCCCCCTGATTAATAAAATATAGTATATTTATGGGGTCAACCACGCCTTCTTCTGTCTGCCTACGTACATATAACTTCACTAAGGTATTTTACTGATTTTTATCCAATTTCATTGTGTATGAAAATAAAAACACTGCTCACTCTAGAAATAGAATTGGGAAGCTACAAATCACTTAAGGGTGAGGGCCAGAGCAGGGTATTAATGCTAATAGCGCTTCTTCTATTAACTTTTTCTTAATTCCATATAATTGCGATTTTGTTGTGCAACAAATTTAAGCATCCCTCATCTCATTATGTAGAGCGTTTACGAATTATTTAAAACGTTACAGCATATACGGGTGTGTGTATGCGATTCTACGTTGTCCTTGAGCACCGACAAATGCCCAATGCCCAATGACCACTGCCCAATTCTGTGGGCAAAGCTCTACGTGTGTGTACTATACACATATTTGCATATATGTAGGTAGAAAGTGTGTCCACGAATGTACGGACGTATGTTAATTTTTAGTAATTGCAGTACATTTAGTTTTTAATATGAACAGTAGCGAAGGTAAGCCATTTTTTTTTATCAATGCCGACCCGCTTAGAGTGCTCCATTTCATGCACCCTCTTTAGCCGCCCTGCCATTGGCACCCAGCGAATTTTTGCGGTTGTATGCAAATTAACTTAAATGTCAACGTTGAAAAATTTGTGCAACGACAAACGCAGAATTCAGAGCGACCAAATGTAAAGCAACCAGTTGGAAAATCAAAATTCGAACGAAACAACTACTAGATACCCTGTACGGACCTAAAATATAATATGTAATATGTCAATTTTGTAGAAAGGCAAGTAAAAAATTGACATAAAAGACTAATTTTAAAATAAATATATATGTCAGAGCTACACTTCGTTTTTGATTATTTTCTTAAAGGAACTTCAACACGAGTGGCAAAATGCCTCAAAAAGTAGGAACCAAAACTGTAGTACAACGAAATGAGAGGATAGTCAAACACACACATTGAGCGTAAGGCAAAATGCAAACGTCAACTAAATTTTTTTTTTGTTCTTCTCAGCTTTACATTGACTGAAACCCAGTGACAATGATGTTAACTAGAGTGTGAAAACTATGATTGGTTGTCGAGAGATACAAGCAGACAGGGCAACAGAATAGGAGAGAGTGACGACAGGCCATCGTTGTCACTGGCATTGTCAACTGGCAAAAAGAGGCAAATGGGTACAGGAATAACAGGAGGGGTGCCTCGTAAGCAATTGCAAGCAAAAAGCTCTATGATTTATACAACGTACTCAATCTGTGAGAGTTAGTCATTGGCATTCTCTTGGTATTTACATATGTAAATACAAGCACTCACCGAAACATATATCAAGCTAAATGCGAACTGTTTGCCCTAATTGAATGCATATAATATGCTACCGAAACCCAATGCTTAGTTTTTAAATAAAATAAGTACCTATTGGGCATTTACAAAAGTATCCTAGTCTACCTTTAATCCAATTCATAGAGCTATACATATTTATGAAATTTTGAAAGCAATGCAATGTTTAAATAAAGCGTCCGATGTTTTTACGATTTTATAAATGCTGCTTTATTAAAGCTATTTGCGGTTCCTTGAATTGATTTGATTATATATTGTTTCGAATTTTTTTTAAAGTGGCGTATAGACAAAACTTAATAATAACTCAGTGAGAGGGAAGAATAGTCCGGGTACAATAGCTGATTAAGTTCCAAGCATCCTATTTAAGTTCTTCCATTAGGTTTAGTTGCGGCTTGCAGCACAGTTGGTGACATCGCGGCGGTTGCGACAGATCTTAAGCTCACGGTCGAACCACTGGCCGCCAGGGCAAGACTGGTGCTTGGCACGATTGTTTTGGCATACGTAGAAGCGACGACAATGCCTTGCGTTTATCAGGAATGTGCCATCTTCTACACCTTGACAGTCGCGAAGTGTTAGGAGAGCTTCAGCTGGACTGTTTACGTAGGGATCCTCAATATTCCGCTGAGGTGGCACTGTTATAGGACAGGGAGTCGTGGTGCATGGTGCAAGGGTCGTAGTACAGGGCTCAGGGGTCGTGGTGCAGGGCTCGGGGGTCCTGGTGCAGGGTTCCGGGGTCGTAGTGCAGGGCTCAGGGGTGGTAGTGCATGGTTCAGGGGTGGGAGTGCTGGGCGTAGGAGTCGTGATGCAGGGTTCGGGGGTCGTGATGCGGGGAGTGGTGGGCTCGGGGGTTGTGGTGCAAGTAGTTGTAGTTGTTGTTGTCTTTGTTGTGGGTGTTGTTATTGTGGTGGTCTTAGTTGTGGTTGTCTTTGTTGTGGTTGTTGTTGTTGTCTTTGTTGTAGTTGTTGTGATAGTTGTTGAGCATGTGGTTGGCGTAGTAGGCTCGGGGGTTCTGGTGCAGGGCTCAGGGGTGGTAGTGCATGGTTCAGGGGTAGTAGTGCATGGTTCAGGGGTGGGAGTGCTGGGCGTAGGAGTCGTGATGCAGGGTTCGGGGGTCGTAATGCGGGGAGTGGTGGGCTCGGGGGTTGTGGTGCAAGTAGTTGTAGTTGTTGTAGTTGTTGTTGTCTTTGTTGTGGGTGTTGTTATTGTGGTGGTCTTAGTTGTGGTTGTCTTTGTTGTGGTTGTTGTTGTTGTCTTTGTTGTAGTTGTTGTGATAGTTGTTGAGCATGTGGTTGGCGTGGTAGGCTCGGGGGTTCTGGTGCAGGGCTCAGGGGTGGTAGTGCATGGTTCAGGGGTGGGAGTGCTGGGCGTAGGAGTCGTGATGCAGGGTTCGGGGGTCGTGATGCGGGGAGTGGTGGGCTCGGGGGTTGTGGTGCAAGTAGTTGTTGTTGTAGTTGTTTTTGTTGTGGTTGTTGTGGTTGTCTTCGTTGTGGTTGTCTTTGTTGTGGTAGACGTTGTTGTCGTTGTTTTAGTTGTGGTTGTAGTTGTCTTTGGTGTGGTTGTCGTGGTAGTTGTTGAGCACGTGGTTGTCGTTGTGGTTGTGGTAATCGTAGTTGTAGTTGTCGTGGTGGTTGTAGTTGTGGTTGTAGTTGTTGTCGTAGTTGTGGTTGTCGTAGTTGTAGTTGTTGTAGTGGTTGTTGTTGTCGTTGTGGTTGTTGAGCACGTGGTTGTTGTTGTGGTGGTTGTAGTAGTAGTAGTTGTTGTTGTCGTGGTTGTCGTGGTTGTCGTTGTGGTTGTTGTTGTTGTCGTGGTTGTGGTGGTCGTAGTTGTAGTAGTTGTCGTAGTGGTTGTTGTAGTTGTTGTTGTCGTGGTGGTTGTTGAGCACGTGGTAGTCGTTGTTGTTGTTGTCGTAGTTGTGGTGGTGGTAGTAGTAGTTGTTGTCGTGGTTGTCGTTGTTGTTGTTGTAGTGGTTGTGGTGGTGGTAGTAGTAGTTGTTGTCGTGGTTGTCGTTGTGGTTGTCGTTGTTGTTGTCGTTGTGGTTGTTGAGCACGTGGTAGTCGTTGTTGTTGTTGTCGTGGTTGTGGTGGTGGTAGTAGTAGTTGTTGTCGTGGTAGTTGTTGTTGTCGTGGTTGTCGTTGTGGTTGTTGTTGTGGTAGTAGTCGTTGTAGTTGTTGTCGTCGTGGTTGTGGTGGTCGTAGTTGTAGTTGTTGTCGTAGTGGTTGTCGTTGTCGTTGTAGTTGTTGTTGTCGTTGTGGTTGTTGAGCACGTGGTAGTCGTTGTTGTTGTTGTCGTGGTTGTTGTTGTCGTGGTTGTGGTGGTGGTAGTAGTAGTTGTTGTCGTGGTAGTTGTTGTTGTCGTGGTTGTCGTTGTGGTTGTTGTTGTGGTAGTAGTCGTCGTTGTCGTTGTCGTGGTGGTCGTAGTTGTAGTTGTTGTCGTAGTGGTTGTTGTGGTGGTTGTCGTGGTGGTCGTCGTTGTTGTTGTTGTAGTCGTTGTAGTCGTAGTGGTCGTTGTTGTTGTCGTGGTAGTGGTTGTCGTAGTTGTTGTTGTCGAGGTTGTCGAGGTTGTCGATGTTGTTGTAGAGCAAGGTGTTGTTGACGTAGGTGTTGAGGTTGTCTCACAAGGTGTGGAAATGGTTATTGTTTGTGGCGTCTTAGTAGAGGGTGCTGGCGTTGTTGCTGTACATGGTGGCTTCAGTGTAGTTGGTTCGCATGGAACTTTTTCGTTTGATGTGTGTCCATGTCCGTAGTGGTCGTGACCCGATAGAAGCCCACTGCGATCGCCATTGAAACATTCAACTAAGCCGGGTAAATTACAGATTTGTGTTCTAGGATCAAAGTAAAGTCCATGTGCGCACTCTCGCCTGAGGGCACGTCCACGTAAACACACATAAAAGCTTGTGCAGCTAACAGGATCGGCAAACGAGAGGCCATTAATGTGTTCTGTGCAGTCGGGTTGAAATGCTTCCCTCGGATGTGCCTCACTGAAAGATGCGCTCAAGGCAGATAGAGCAATCACTAATGTGAGCAGCAGCAAGTTGTCTGTAAACAGAGGGGACACTTGTGTTTCAGTTCAAAAATTCGATTATTATTGCATAGCTTCAAATACTTACAAACTCTCATAATTCTAGGTAGTACTTTGTTAACGATCTACTATGTCGAGTAAAAACTTTTCTACTGTAGAGCCTACTATACCTCAGCCACGCTTTTATAGTGTGCATTCAGACTTCTTATCTACATATATGGTATGGTTACACAAGCACTGCTTCAGACACTTGAGTGTAACACGGTGGTAACAAGGTGTCGGAAGCAACATATTATCTGTTAGTCGGGAAACCATTAACAAATTAACATTAACAAATTGACCATTTGTACTCAAGTCGGTTATACTAGATATAAATTATACTATATATCAATTCTTGCGTAATAGCTCAGTCCAGTAAAATGTTTTGTAATTTGTTGTAATTTATTAGCTTTTTTTCATTAAAATGCAGATAATTTAAATTTTTAGATACTTAATTTTCGAAAAAGTTAACGGTTAATCAACCTCACATAAATGTTTCGAAATATAAGCCATTATTTTCTAATACATTAAACGATTGAAACGTGGAACTGTTATCATGGTTGCAACTAAAACAAAAATATTTGTAAATTGTATTAAAATTCACTTATTACGCTATACTAGTAAGTCTGCTCAATGCTTCCCTCTTTATAGCATTTCAACTATTTAAGGCTCTGAAATTAACTTAACGCCAATCTTATAAATTTAATGACTATTATATTACTTCACTTCTGTTTATTTTTTTAATACTGCTCATGTAAATTTATCCGGATTGAGTAACGTTTACTGGCACGATCGAATCCTAATCATTTTTGTATACCCTTTATGGCATATATAGAAGTTATGAAAGAAACTGTGCAGCGCGGCCCAACAAGTGTTTTAGTGTTAAATGTAATCATCCGACTTAAATGTTCAAACATTTTATTGAATTTATTTAAAATAAATAATTTCATATTAAACTTGCACTTCAATTTCAATGCATTCTTTGACTCTCTTACTCAATAAAACTTTTGCAATCAGAGAATTTCACAAATAGCTTGAACATAAAAACAAGTAAAGAATAGTTTTGGGTATATATGTATGCATGTACATACATATCTTAGCAACTAAATGTGTTGTATGTAACCCACCATGGAGAGATGGAGAATTTGTCACAAATTTGCGCTTAGCATTCTGTCAGCTCTGCAACACTTGTGGTCGACAAATGAATGAATATTTAACAAACTTGTGCACAATTCATGAGCACTGTTTGAATATTTTAGTTGGCACCCAGAGATTCCAAACACCAAAAGCCACCTACATGTCTATCCCTGTCCTCTTACCACCCCATGTAGTTGTTGTATGCTTTTACAAATAGTTTATTCCATGTAGACGGAGGCAAATATTATACAGGCGGGTGAGTATATTTTGGTTTTTCACTGGATGATCCAGTTTATAAGGGTATTATTATTCAGTTATTTTATACAAAATGCATACGATTCACAAATAAATTAACTGGGAACTTTTATCTATCTCTCATCGGAAACATAATATATCTGCGCTTGCATTTTGAAATAAAAGATTCAACTCGATATCAACTAATGCTTATAAGATTCTGTAGGTTATATTGTTTTGATTTATAAAGACATAAATTATTGCTTTAATAAAATTTTGGTTTATTTTTATTAGTATTTTAGTTCAAAAATTATTACGTTTCAATAATGAAATTCAGATCTTTGGATCCACAATTCGTGAAAAGCCGTTCAAGCTTACATTCAGCAACAACCAACAATTTTTATTTAAATGCTAAAAAAAATTGTAAGAAAGAACACTTATTGAAGTTTAATTAAGTTTTTATTTCATGTTGAATATTTAATATGAAGGAACGCTGCAGCTTAATTAATTCTTACATACACTTTCCAAATTCCTTTTGAAGTATTAATTAACTTCAATTTATTATTTACTGTTAACACATATTCGTAATACTAATTTTTATAATGAACTGCATATAACTTAAAGTATCTAATTTTTTTTATAAAAATATGTACAGCTTTCTTTTTTAAAATTAAACAAAATTGAGTTGTATCCTTATGTGTAACACATGGTGAATTTGATATTTGAATATTTATCAAAGAAATCGACGCTGGATATTATACCAATGAACTGGTCTTACTTTCTAATTGATTTTGAATAATAACTTCAGATTCCTTCTCCATTTATTGTTTTTTATTGTATGAATTTAATCGCACTATGCTACAATGATTACTATATTTTAAAGTATGATTAAAACCAATTTTTCTATGGAAACTAGGTACAATTCTTATTCCATTTGTTTCGATATAAAAAATTGGTTTTGTCCATAAATATATTATTTTCGTTCGCATAGTATTTTTGTGTTGTGTATGAAGATTCGTTTGCTAGAAATTCTCTTGGCAATTATCGTGAATAATATTTAATTATGTTGTGTTTTAAAGGTTTTCAGTTTTCAGTTTCTGCTCTTAGATTAAAAATCATTTATATTCATTTTAAATTAAATATTAAAATGAATCTTAAAGATTCCGCAAAAATATAATTGAAATTATGTTAGCACTACATATTTACACGAGTGTGGTTCAAGGCCCGAATAAAAATTAAATTAATTATAAACTTTTACAAAATATTCGAAAATAGATTAATATTTCCCATATTCAATGTACACATTAACACATTTATATGACTTATCCATTAGCAACCTATCGATAATATTTATTGATGGCATTATGTCAGAGCTGAATCCTTTCGATTCGATATATTCCTTAGTTAAATATCTAGCATATCCTAAGCTGAAATGGCTCACATTTCCACATTTCCATTGCGGGCAACCGATGTCTGTTTGCTTATCTGTGGCATCTCTGTCCCATGGCCTGTGCTCAAGTTTTATCCTCAGTCATTTTGGTGCCACTAATTGAAACGCCAACATGACCACAGAAACAGTCGCTGCCACAGTAACAGTTAAGTTTAAAATATCGCTGCCCCAGGGCTGGCATCTGGGGCTCTTTGGAGACCCTGTGGTTGCTGCTCTCATGTGTTGTTGTCGTTGTTGTTGTTTTTGTTGCTAAGCTACGTATTGTAGTTGTTGCTCTTGTTGTCGGTGTTGCGTCCTGCAGCGTTGCGCGTTGGTTGACATTGTTTCGAGCCCGATTACAGCAAATGCTCATATTAGTAACGAGCACAAATTTAATAATCCACAAAAGTGTCAAAATTGTGGATACGTTGGGCCAAACCAAATAGCCAGGACATCCAATTAGCGTATTCCAGCTGACACTCGACGATTTAATGGCGGATGCTGAGTATTCACCTGGCAAATAGAAAGATGAGTTGAAAACCTTTTAGTGTCCAATATGGGCTTGTCATGACTGTAATCATAATTATCAACAAAATGCACTAATTGGCATTGGTGTCATAAAAATATATAAATAAAATTGATAATATCTCCAAAACAACACCAACCTTGCATACAAATATTTAGTGAACCACAATTTATTGATGTTAACTATTTGGTAGAAATAAATAGGGGCATATAATTATACACTTCTGTTGAGTAGTAACCAGTAGACCTCAACAATGTAATTTAAAAATTGTTGGTTTTATAATAATTTAGTAATAAATAGGCAAAGCCTTTGGAAATTTCGCCGATTGAAGTTACTATTTTAATTTACTGGTTTACTAAATATTAATTGGATATATGATAAGTATGATAAGCAGTAATAATAAACAAGTAAATGAGATACATGATATGAAGGAAAGAACGATATATATTACTACATATTATAATTATTATTTCGATCTTTTTAGGCGCCCAAATTTATTTTTATAAAAACGCCGTTGTCTTTTCGACTTGGGAATTTTAAAATTTATCTATATGTAATAGTTTTATTCAATGTACCCATTGAAAATGAGGGAAAAAACAGGGTTATTTTTACTGTACTCTAGAGCTCATCATATTTATCAGTCCGCCTGTTAAAGTTTATTACAATTTTTGAATAGTCCTTTGAACTGCATCCTCAAATCAATAACAACTGTAAAACTAAACAATAGTTTGCCATTTGGTATTTAGTATTTAGATTGTGCTCTATGTTAAGCTATGCATGCAAATTCGATTTTGTACACAAACTGTACAAATTTATGCTGATCTCATCAAATTGCTAAAAATGTTGCGCTCAGATATAATTTATGCAATATAATTACGGCTAAATGTTTTCAGCCAACTATAGAAACCGCGTTTGAAATACAGCGATTAGATAAATTTGCATAAATGATGAAATGCAAATTTCAATGGTAACTCGTATTAAAGGAAACGCATTAAATAAATAAATAAATGTGTGGCACATCACGTGCAGATAACTAGGATATATGTACACTAATTTATACAAGTATTTATATTGAAATCAATTATTCCATTAAATGTTCTTTCATTTGGTTCGCTTCACAAAATATATAGGGTGAAAAGATGAAAAAAATTAATGAAAACCAGAAAAACAAAAAACAGCAGAACGCAAACATATATACATAAATGATATAATCATTAAGTTATTAATAATCATTTGTCGTGCTTGTATGACAATGGATATAGGGCAAGTGCTGCTCCAATTTGGATCCCATCAATAAGTTGCTCGTTACAACAACTACTTACAAACAAGGGCAATAAAAAAATGCCATCATTGTAATGGCTGCAACAATAGTACTACAAAATGAAATTAAGTTTATTAACCCTTTTGGAATTTATGTTAAAATTCATGTCAAACAATAGCTTTTGTGACAGGCAACCCATAATGAGATACCCTGCAAAAAAGGGATAATTGAACATTAAAGCTAAGTTCTTAGTAAAAAATAATAAGGGTATTTATATTAAATATAATGAAAATAAAAAAACCATTCTTAAGAGTAAGTGGAAAGTGTAAATAATAAAAATACATAAAGAAGCTAATCTCCACTTCAACTTCTCTTCAATAATACTTTTTTCTTTGTAATGGCTATTTGGAATTCCTTTTCTAATGAAAAATTCTACTATAGAAGACAAATTTTTTCAATTTTCTATTTCCACACATCCTGTTATTGTAAATATTTTATGGTATAAGATATTAAAAATAGTAACAGTATTTGTATTGAAATATTTTATAAATTCAAAAGTAAAGCATACTTTAAAGGGCTGTAGCACTTATTACACGCTAACTCTTATATAGCTACAAATTTTAAATATTCCAAAACAGGCAAACAAAATTAAAGACACAAGATATCTCTGTATGTATCTGTTTATCTCTTTAAGGTAATTTTAAATAACGTTTGGTAACCTACATATTTCTGAGTTGCTCTCCACATGGGGCATAGGTACAGGGTTCCCATATATTACCATTTATTTTCTTACTGACTAGAGCAGCAGTCGCGAATTAAAAGTCAGAAGAGCCAAACGCAAACGCAAACGCATAAAATTCAATTAAGCTAAATGAAAACTTAATTCAATTGGCATGCAATACAAAAACAGTTGGCACTGATGCCTGCCCCCACTTAACGCTCTGCAGCTCTCTTAATCCATGACAAAAGACCAATTACGCATCCCCCAACCCCTTTGCAACACCCGAATGCCATGCAGTTCTTACCGTTTAGCACATGCAGCACAATGGTGCGGGGGGCACTGTTCGAGGGACTGCACGTATAGTTGCCCGAATCCTGTTTGAGCACAGCGGGTATGATGAGGGCAGCAGACTGAAAGTAAGCAAACATATACATGTTCTTGTTGAAGTGCGATATTTTAAAGAGGAAGACAAAGTGACAGAGTGTGGAAGATATGAAGGATGTGTAAGTTGTAAACAGATTCTATTTTTAGATACGGTACTTAAGAAGTACAATGGCATTTACCAAGTATGCAAGGAATATCATTAAAGTAGTATTTAGTAACATAACACATATTATCAAAATTACAAAAATGACCTAAACAATTAATAAATTTGAATTAAATTAAGAAGAAAGATGAAAGACTTTATTAAACATATTTTCCACATAAGCTAAAGAGTTTCAAAGTGGTTTTAGGTTAAGAGGGTTTAGTTTATAGAGAAAATATCAAATGAGGTAATATAATAGGAAGAGATGTGGGAAAGTATACAGAACAATATAGTATTGTATCTTAAATAAAAGTTTAACTCCTTAATTTAAATTATCATTTTAAATATTATTTTTCTAGGCCGGCAGTGTAGGTGATAGTAGGCACAAAACATAAACACCCATTGCTAGGATATGAGGAATGGAATTAAAATACAAAATATGCACACTCTCGTATAATATTAAAATTATAATTTGACGACGCTGACAATTTTCGTCGAGTGTTGTGAAAATTGAATAAAAATGCTCTCTGTCGCACAATTGGTCTGTGCCCTGCCTCCCCTGCACCCGCCATCGCTCATTTATGGCAATTTGCGTAATGAAAACGCGTTTAATGAAAATGCTGAGAGACACTGACAGCATGCCGAAAGAGTGTTCGGGAGGGGTATGTGAAAAGGGGCGTGCCAGCGGTGGCATAATGATGTGAGGTACACCCGCATGTGCGGTAAGCCACTTACCGTTATCTGTTTAATGAAACTGCTGCTTGGCAACATTGTTGTTGTCGTCATACTTGGAACGAAGGTTGTTGTTGTTGTTGTTGCCTCTGTTGTTGTCGTTGCTGTTGTTGTTGCAGGTGTTGCTGCTGTTGTTGCTGCTGTTGCATCAGCTGCTCCTCCTGCTGCCGGCGTGTCAGCGCCAACTGCACTAGGTGCTGCTGTTGCTGCTGCTGCTGCTGCCTCAGCAGCTGTTGGCGTTGACATTGCGGCTGCTGTGGCCATGGGCGTATCCCTCTCGTATCCCTCTAGGCCATCACTCACGGCTATCGCATCGAGTATATAGGAACGTGTTATAGTCGCTATATCATTTAGACTATCTGCCGCTGTCACTGTCACTGGCGGCATTGCTGCCATTGTGCTTGTTGTTGCCGGAGGGGCTGCTGTTGGCAGTTCCGTGGGTAGATCGATGCGCTCAATTTCCGTACGCCAGCCGTGTCGATTATGCAAATAGATTTGCTTCTGATTGTAAAACCAATTAATGAAAAGTGGTGGCTCCAGTGCCTGGCTAATTATGCAGCGCAGTTTCACTTGACTTCCTGCCTTCACGTGCCGCGTTGACTCTCCGATTAATTCCGTTTTAGGTTCTGCAAAAGATACACACACACATTGGGTTGAGTCTGCTGAAATCTGGGTCAAAATCTGTGCAGTTTCCATCTGATTTATTGGCTTGACCTGTGATTTATTCTCGACTTCTTCGGCTTGAATACGGGGTCAAGAATTTGTGTGCATTTGCATTTGGGGTTTGAGTTTCAGTTGATTATATCTAGGGCGGACTTTGCACTTAAGCTTGTTACTTAAAAAGACTCCAAAGTCTTTAGATACGGCCCATGGAAAGCCGTGAAAAGTCAATAAAGTATGCTTTATCTAAGAGACTAAAGCAAATGCGACGATACATTGATTTATATAAATTATTTCGCACTAGGCTTTTTCGTATATCCTGATTGTCAGCAATGATCTCAGGAAACCCTTATATATTTCACATAAGTATATGTACTTACAAAATGCCGATTTTTCAATTATATCTACTCACCTACAATACGGAGATGTACTATAGCGCTAGTCTTGGGTTCCGTTGAGACCTGACATTCGTAGGTGCCCTCATCCTTCAGTTGAACGTATTTGATTTGTAATGACCAGCGTTCGGGATTTGGTGAAAAAACGGACTGAAAACGCTGATCTGCAATGAAGGTGGTCTGATCTACGGTCAATATGTGACCATCTCTCATTCGAAGCCAAGATATAGGTTTCTTCACCAATTGTTTGACCTATAAAAAGAGAATGGGATTTTATAAAGACAATTAATGATTTATCATTCATAATTCCAATTTAATTTAGTGATAATAATTCTATAATTATTTGCATCTTTATGTTTATATACTATAGGAGTTATTACCACCCCATTAATTATATTTATAATTTATTTATTATATTAAATTGATAACAAGCTTATAATTTTTTTCATCAATTTTCAAATATCATATGTATAATTGCATAATAGTCAATAATTCAGTTTAAACTCTGAGTCGTTTTGAAACTCGTCGCTCGCCGGACTCAAAGTGGGGCACAAGGAACTCTCATGCTCAGAATTATGATTGGCAGAAGTGGTCGAGGATAGGGGGCACAGTCCAAAATGGCGTTGGCGAGCTTCGCCTGTCGCTGCGGCAGTGGCAAATGACAGTCTTTGAACTGCTGTCATCAACTACGTTGCCGGTGTTGGGCTACGGCTGCGGCCTCGTCGACATGGAGTACGACATGGAGTCGGAGTCGGGAGAAGTTAATGTTAAACGACGTCATGATTAGATGGTATAATCATTTGTGTTTTATGTGCTTGTTGTTTTTCATTGTGGTTGCCGCCATGAAACTAAAAGTGTCTGAGGCACGCACACATAAAAGGCGCCTCTACCACAATCCCCACACCCGCACCACCTCCCCCCTGTTCACATCGCACTGAGATTTTTGCTTAACTTAAAGCTGGCCGACTGTCTGTCTGCTCTCTTTCGTAATTGCTAGAATATTCCCCTCTCCCTCCCGACAGTGCTCTTGTTGTTTTTCTCATTGTACGTGATGTCAAAACTATATGAATATGCCGACCAGAAATGAGCCTTCCCCATTCCAGGGACCCGCCCACTATACCTCAATTCATAAAACCCATACAATGGAAACGCCATGAAGTTTGCTCAACACACGACATGGGCGCTAAAATAGCGGAGAAGTCGAACCACGACCGATCAGTAGGGTGTACTCTACAAAAAAGTACCGCCAATTAGCGAATGTATTTTAATTGGCTTGATATCCATCCTAAATTTACACTTTCCATCGGTATCTATGATAAATAATACATTTAATTCAGTTCAAGGACAAAAATATATATAAATTTATCTGGTGCTATTAAAGTTCAATAACTATTTTGATGAACAATGCTATTTCTGAAGTCTAGCATGCTTCCCACTGCCCAACCTTTTCACAAACCTTGAGCACCCTCTATAACCTAGTTTCAATGGTTTCAGCCATGCTTATAAATATGTAGAGGCGTAAATTACTAATTCGCCTTTGCGATTTACGGTTCATAATATCACACTCTGTACTTGTCAGGCTTTATAGTACTTTGAGCTGTTTTTCTTGTTATTTAATATGGTATTAAAATCTTTATCGAGCTTGTTCTGTCTTATCTAATTTTATTTCTTTTACATTTGCATACATAATCGTGAAATAATAATAAAACAGGAACATTGCTAAAATTGTGCTTTCAAAATGCAAGCAAGTTTAAATCTTTAAATAACGTATTATAGAGACAGAATAGAGTACTAGTATATTTGATAAAAATAAATTAGTAATGAATTTCATTCAGTTGTCTGGCATATTAAATTTACTCTTACTTTGCATGTGCTTTATACCAAGTGCTAAACTTACTTAGTTCTAATAATCCGTAGACTTTATTAAATGTTGCGGGCAGGAGCGTGTCGCATGCTCACAAAGGACATTATTATCAGGCTAAGCATCGACATTATACTCAGTATTAAGTAAAGATACTTATCCAAGCCAAGTCAGCCGACAGACACATAGTAGTTGGACAGTCAGCCAAGCACGGATAGAATGGGATATTGGAAGAGCAGGCAAAAGGCACGGGGAATACGTGTGTCGAGACCTACTTCATTGTCCTTGCGGCATCTTTAGCCGGCTGAGAGAGAGAAATATGCATGTGGTCTCCAGGTTGAGCGGTCCGATGTTATCTAATTTAAATTCCAGTATTTTATGTATGGCATGGCATTGGGTGCGCCGCGTCTGGGCTCGTGGAGATTGCGCTTAATTTGCCAAAAAATTAATGGGCCCTATATTTTGCCATCGAATTTATCAAGATGCGCAGCAGTGTCTGCCTTGTGAAAAATGTAAATATTGTTAATTAGCCTAGGGTTGCATGTGCCGTATATACAAGAGCTTATATACCCATGGCAAATGTTATCATTGCATTAAAGTCAAGTCGAGTTCTGGCAAATGCGGCAATAAACCCGCAAGTGGCACTTATAGTTGTTCAAAACTTGACTTAAGTCGTAAGAGGCCTAGACTATGGGCTCTGGTGCTGCTGTATTCAAGTCATATCATATAAAATTATATTATATTTAAGTTCGCTGTTTTCTGTTGTTGTCGTCAGCATGAAATGATTTTTGAGAAAGGAAAACCGAACTAAAATGCAAACAAAGTTTGCCCATAACATTTGCGAATTCGGCCCAAACTTGTTTGTAAATAATTTCTTTTATTTTGTCAATTTTTTCACACAACACTACACCTCAAAGAGCCATTCGCTCCACCATCAGCACAATATTTCTCTTGTTTTCCATTCTTTTATTTTTTCTTGTTGATTTTTATATCTGAAGAGCACAAACTTTCTGCAGACTTTGCAAAATCGCCAGAAATGAACAAGAGCCAGGGGCATACAAAAGGCAAAATCGCTTTCGAGAAAAGTAAAAATAATACCCATCGCACCAAAAAAAAAGACAAAAAAAAAAACAAGTGCTTAAAGGCAAAAGCATTTTTTTGTTTTAAATTCCTTTGTATCTGAATATGCGTACGCTCTATGTGACGCCTGAGGTCTGAGATTTATTATTAATTGATTAGGTTTAAGCACATTTTGAGATTGTACAGAGTTATGCCTGCCAGCATATACTATAAGTTGTGCCATGCCCTGGGTGATATTACTAAAATACAACAGTTCAATGCATAGTCATTTTTACTTACTATAACGAGACAGTCGCACAACTCATATATGGATATTCAGTTAATTGAAAAACAAAAAGGAGCGGAACAGGCAATCGTTTACAGAAAAAACAGGATAGGTTAGGATGATTTGAGTGGATTTTGAATAACTTAATCCAAAACCTAAATATGTTTATAGTTTTTATCATTGCGATACATATACTACTATCCAAACGATAGTAAAGATTTCTGTTATTCTGTACTTATTACTGACGTTGATAGATTTAATGCAGTGACGAGTGTATGATTCAAGAAAAATTCTTGTTAAATTGCAGACAAGATTCAAGCATTCAAACACTAAAATGCATATAAAATGCTAATGCATTCACATAGTTAGTTGAAGACATTCAAACACAAACTCAAACAAGCAGAGGAGAATTTGTTGCATAACTTGGTTGTTCATTATCTGTTCATTGAGCATGCCACAGCATAGATAAACAATTATTTAATGCAATCATCAGTGTCATCAAAAATCTTTATTCTGTGCAGGTGCTTCAGGGGATGTAAAAGAATATTAAAAATTTAGAAACAACACAATTAAGTACATGGTCAATTATTCTAGATATTTATTTAATATATAACCCTAGGCTGATTGCCTTTCAATTGCTTTTCAATTAATTTGCATTTAAAAAAAAAATTAACACAAATATTTACAAGCTGGTCAAGAAGGTAAGTGTTGTTAGCCCTTAATTAAGAGTATTTGCAAGTGTTCTTAATATGCTTTAATCAAATTGTTGTTGAAGCTGTAATTGTTGCCGTTGTGCACAAGAGTTCATTTGAATACACAATGAAGTATTCGTTTACAATTTGAAGCAGCTGCAACAGTCAAAATAATGTAGTTTTTTTCGCAGAAAGCAAACAGACTTTCAAGAGTAATTTCCTGTACTATATAGCGGAATGCGAATGAAAGAAAGAAATTGAGAGAGGAAAGAGAGAGGGCAAAAGCAGCGAGTGTGCCAATTACAATGATAATAATGATAATGCCCATAGTTGTAATTAAGTTTATGATAATGATCATAAGCAAAACAAGAACAACAATTCGATTGAGTGAACGGTGTGCTACCTCGTACTTAGGTTTCCGTATTTCTAGAAATGTTTGCACTTATATTTCTATGGGATGTGATTTATCGCTTAGTCAGTTTCTTCCGACTGTAGGATATCAGATTAGATATATAAATACACCAGCTAAAATGTAGTTTGGCATCTTGAATGCATACTTGTGCATTTTCCCAAAATGCCTGAAATTAGCAACCCATTTGGAATGTGTGCAGGGTATAATTATGTTGAGGATGCAGGCATTACGACAAGGCAACGGACCAGCAGTAACAAAGTTATTAGCGGATACCATAGTGAAGCAGTGCATACACAGATACACACACACACACACACAAACACTCATGCCACACCCAAAAGTGTGCGTGTATGCGTGTAAGCAGCTCACAAGTATTTGGGTCAGCTTCAAAAATGGCGCTGCCTTTGGTCATGGGACGAAGAGCTACAGTTTAAAGAGGGGGCAAGATTTAAGGCCATCTCGTCTTCGGGGCGTGGCAATGGCAATTTCCGGTTTGTTTTCTTTCAGTTCCGACATCGTCAGGCGTAAATTAGTTCAAAGCGCTGCCAAGTTGAACCCAAACTCACACTCAAACCTCCCCGGGTAGTTAACACTTCCTTCCCATCTCTTGTTGATTGAACAAAGAACTCAGCCTAATCAGTTGCTTATTATAATTCATCAATAATTAATATTATTAAAAAATAACAAGAAAAAATGCTCTGTCAATATTTTTGTTAATTCTCCAACCTCCATCAGCTGGATGGAGGAAAAATCACCTCAGCATTTTCCGAATAAAGTAAACAACGCGTACCGAGGGGATCCACTTGATTGGATTCCAACAAAATCACTCAACTTTTCATTTTGCCCTGTCTTCAGTTTGGTCAACAATTTAATATTGTTGTGCTCGAAGCATTATTTGCCATAAGCTTCCAGTTTATGCAAGTCATTGATAAGGGCAACAAAATATTAAAAAGCAGAAAAAAAATATAATAAGCAAAATGAAAATGAAATTTATATTTTGCATAATCTCTTCAACTTAAGATTCCTTAGGTTAAGCACTTCAGAATGCTGACCAGGTGTCAAATTTATTTGATAAGGAACTTAAAAAATTGTTCTGAAAGTTAATTCTAAGCAAAATAGATATAATGGACTTTTTATATTTAAATTTAGATGAGATTTACATGAAGATAAATTTGTTTAATACAATTTTATTAACATTTCATTTTAGATTACAATTACAGTTCGTTTTAGATTACAATTTTATTTTCACGTACTGAATTTTAAGTAATGAAAGCAGAAAAAAAGAAATTTAATTTTCGGGAAAACTTTTATATTTAGTAATTTAAATTCTTCACCTCTTTATTCCGTAATTAATTTCATTATGTAAACTACGTTATGGGAGAACCAATTATGTAGATATTTTCGAAAAAAGCTAAACTCTAATAATTCTTAAAAATAAAAAATAAAAAAAATGTGGACTGGGCAGATCAGTTGGACGTGCCCGACTGCACAATACCCTGTACTCTATATTCAAAATATAATTTTATGAAACTATCACACATAGCATAGCAGCAATGGTTATTGTATTTACTTTTTGTGCCAGATCAAATGGCAACTTAAAACCGCTCACATAAAACTCTTGCCATTGCCACACTCTAGATCTACAAGCTAATCGCTTTGAAATATAATAAATAAATATTTATTATAATAAGCGCCCTTGACACGTTCTACCACCTAACCTAACTTCACTGCACTGTGATCAGAAGCTCTGCAGCAGCCGTATTTATAGTGCTTGCAGGCTGCGCAGTCGCTGTCTCTTATCAGTTCCCAAGAAAGAGCAAAAAAAAAAACCAAGAAAACTCACCCACCAATCTGTAGCCGCTCTCTATGCATAAGTTGCTAGGCAGCGCTTAACCGCTCTTTTTGCTGGCTCTTCAAGCATACCTCCTGCATTACAAGAAATGCAGCGGGTAGCCGGTTCGCCTCCCAGACAGCGCTTGGCCGCTCTCCTCGCTGCTCGCTCGCGATTGCTGGCTCTCCAAGCATACCTCCTGCATTACAAGTAATGCAGCGGGTAGCCGGCTCGCTGCTTAGGCACCGCTTAGCCGCGCTCCGCTCTTCTCGCTCGCTCTTGCTGGCTCTTCAAGCATACCTCCTGCATTACAAGTAATGCAGCGGGTAGCCGGCTCACCTCCTAGGCAGCGCTTGGCCGCTCTCCTCTTTGCTCGCTCGCGATTGCTGGGTCTCCTAGCTTACCACCTGCATTACAAGTAATGCAGCGGGTAGCCGGCTCGCCTCCTAGGCAGCGCTTGGCCGCTCTCCTCGCTGCTCACTCGCGATTACTTGCTCTCCAAGCATACCTCCTGCATTACAAGTAATGCAGCGGGTAGCCGGCTCGCCTACAGAGCAACCGACATACTGAATTGGGTGGGATAGAGCATAAATATCGCTTTTTGGCGGGAACTGATCAAGACAGCGAGCACTATAAATACTGCTGCTGCAGTGCTGCTAATCACAGTGTTGTGTGTGCAGTCAAGTGGTTAGGACGTGTTGAGGACGCTTAAGTGACAAGAGTGATTGTTATATTAAATATATATATTATTTATTTATATTTATTATAATATATTTATTATAATATATGTACATATAATAAATATATATAATATTTATTATAATATTAAGTGACAGAAGTTTGTGCAGATGCCTGTTACATACATTTGCACAAAGTTATTAACCCTGTTTTTCCCATTTTACAGGGTATAAAAACTACAGCAATAAGTAACAGACATCAAAATAGCTTCATTAGAAAACGCAAAAACCGCTTTGTAATTATAAGAGAGCTTATTTCAAGAGTTAAATGTCAAGTTTATGATGATTATATTGAAACTCTATGACAACATAAAATAACGTTTTCCCAAAATTTATATTCAGGCATTCCTTTTGTAATCAAGTGAATGCGTTTTAGCAAACATTACATGCTGATGCATATGCCATTATTATGCCATTGAGTGAGATGTATTTACGCTTCCTCATCGGATCAATTAAAACCTTAATGGAGGTACAGAGAGGAAACCATTGGAGAGAGCACATACATACATGTCATGGATGCTCAAATGTATATTCATGGTAATGACTTCTTTTGTGCTTGACACCCTCAACTTTCAGCATTACCGAAGTAATCTTATTACCCTTCCCCTGATGCGAATGGATGATGTTGCTTGTAGCTAGTTCATTTGGCACACATTATGGACTGTTAATTAAAAGGGAATATTCGGGGCAGTTCCGTAGGAGTTGCAGGAGTGCTGTCTTTGCCGAGAAGGGCAGAGAGAGAGTGCCACACTGAAAGAAAAATCCAGAGACTTCGAACTGAAGTTAATTAGGAATTTCCGATGTCAAAAGTTCAATGGGCCAGAAATTTTTTAATCCAAGAATGAAACTCTTCTAAAATTCGTATCTCAATTTTGATAATCTTTTAAAATTAAAATAAAATTCGATCTACACTTAATTTGAACATGCGTTATGTGAATTCATTCACGATTCTATCCCGATTCGTACTTAAATTGTATTTATTTTTCTTAGTGTACTTACATTGCAGGGCAGATAGGCGTGGGTACCCGCTTGGCTAATTATTGTTTGGTAATCATCTATTGTTGGCGGGGGCTTCAGAGTTGTTTTTGGCGTTGGTCGACGTGTTGTTGTGGTTCTTGTTGTTGTTGTCGTTGTTGTTGTTGATGTAGTTGTTTCTGTTGCTGTCGCTGTTGCTGTTGCTGATTCATTCACGGCTGATGTTGTTGACTCGACTAAACTTAATGTTGTTGCTATTGAGTGGCTGTTGCTGTTGTGATTTCTGTTGTTGCTGCTGCTGCTGCTGCTATCGATGTGAGTGTTGCTGCTGTCGTTGGGCACAAACAATACGTTGTTCTGCGTAATTTTGTACTTGTGTTCGTCCAATTTGTGCTGCTCAACGTTTCTGTTGCTCATAATCAGATTCTCCTGCAAAGCCACCGATAAGTCGGACGCAACTGTTGTCCCAGCAGCTGACCACTGCCGCTGTGCACTATTGTTGTTAATGTTATTAATGGCATTGTTGCTGCTGCTCCTACTACTGTTGCTGCCATGGTTGCCAACAGCAGCAACTGCAATCGATGTGCTGCGATTTGTATCCATTGTCATTGCTGCTGCTGCTGCTGCTGCTGCCGTTGTTGCAATTTGTGTTGCCAAAATTGATGGTTGCGCCTTGGCCACTGTCGTCGCTCTCTTCAACTGACTTCTATGAAATGTGGCGTCATTTATTCTGTCGCTCTTTAATATCGGCGATTTGCCTATCGCTGTCTCATTCCTTGTCTCGCTCTGATGGGCCGTTGCTACAAAAGACAGGGAGAGAGAGAGGGAGAATAAGAGAGATTGGCATAGATAGAATTGTGAGTCTTAATTAATGACTTTGTGTTGTGCTTGCAGCTTCTTCGTCGTCTTGTCCCCCTTAAGCGGATTACATATTTCAAATACTCAGTTCCAATTTATCTAATAATCCAACAACAATTAAAACGATTTACGACCTTCTATTTTAATCAGTTGCCTCTCTCAGTCACATTCTCAATTCAATAAATTAATACGAATTTAGGCTCTGATAACACTGATAACAGCTGTCACAAGTCAACCGTCAACAATTCTTTACTAAACGATTATACAAACAATTGAAACCAAGTCTTGAGATAATTCGATGGGTGTCATCAGGTGAGCATATCAACAAATTATTATAAATCACGAAACTTGGCCAATTCTATTCCATCAATCAACAAACAATTAAAAAACATCGGTAAAAACCCCAAATTGTACATATTTGATATCTCTTTTGCCTAAAAGTCCAAGTTTATTTTGTTATTATCTCAATGAGCATATCGTACCGACGAGAAAAAAGCAACTTTTTGATGTGGCTACATAAGCATTTTATTGGATTAAAATAACAATTATGTGAAATGCTGCCCCTTGTAGTTGGCATAGAATTGTATTTCTAATGGTTTATCGAGTTTTACAATTTAATTAGCTAATTACAGAGCTTATTTTTATTGAAAAGTTCGGTAAAATACTTTGCTTTGAGTTGAATGCTGAAAATAAACTCTATAAATCGTGTGGAGTGTTTGGCAAAGCAATGAGAAATTCTAAGAGCTTCACTTGACTGTGCATGAATGTTTTTAGTTAATTGCCAAACTTCTTAAAAGCATAGATATTTATTTTTCTTTTAAATTCATAGTTGTATTTGTCTATTGAGCCTATTGCATTTAAGTTCTTAAGCAGCAATTATATTATTGAAATATAATTGATTGGTCGTTGCTATGGGTACTATTGTAAATTATTTCAATCATAAACCATTTAATAAAATCTGGTGAATTTCTCTTGTGTCATGAACACGGTAAAGCTGACAACAGTTTTAAAATATGAATTCGATTACAAATATATAATAATATTCTCCTAATTTTTTGTTTGTTAAATTTTATGTATTTATGTAGGTATTTATGATTTAAGAATAAATATATGGTCCCCATTAACAGCATGTTTTAGTTTCGGATGCCTGACTATTTGGAGCATAAATTAAAACTATGAAAAGGGAAAAGAAGGAGCATTCTTGCAAAATACAAATAGACTATTTTAAATACAGTTTATTTTGCCGCCAATTAAGTTAAGTTAAGTTGTTATATTAATACTCTACAAATACTGGTACGGTTTTCCCTGTGTCTAATCAGTCAGTTGAAAAAGAAGACTGTCCGCCTGTTGGGCTCTTGAGTTAAGTATTTGAGTATTAAGTACTTCAAGTGAATGCAAAACTCAAATGGCGGAACTTTACGAGCCGCACATTGAGTACGCGTGCTTATATGAGTGTGTACATGTATGTATATGTGTGTGAGCTGTGTGTATTTGTGTTCATGTATGCGCCATGTCATGGTATTATTTTTTATGTTCATGCTTCATGTATGTGCAATAAAGATAAAGTGATTTAATATAAAAACTTTATAATTGCCCTGAACTAGTGATGTACTGCAACAAACTTGATCATAATTGTTATAATTATTACAATAAAGTTACAACATGTAATGCAAATCGTAAATAATAACAATATATGCGCAAAATAAATTATTAAAGTAATTTCGAATTACGAATTGGCAAATTGGTGAATTTAGTGTAGTGCATCATTAAAAGGTTATAACATCACATAGACTTTATTTTTATATTATTATTATATTTATTATATTCTATTTGTATACCCTATACTATTCATTGATAAATAATGTTTTATTCGGATTAAGATATACTCTTGTTGTGCTGCAGCTCTTGGAAATTTCATCAAAGCTTATCTTACAATTAAAAATTACATTTCGTTCGATTCATTAACTAAGATAAATTATTTCTCAAAATTTAATATTATATTTATATAGAAATAAATACATACTGACAAATGAAAATAAGTTATAGAAATTATTAGTTAAAATAATTTATTTATCAATTCAATTAACCTCAATTTATTTCAAAAATGTAAAATTGCGGCCCACTGTTGAAGTACCGCAACTGAACTCATTAACCTTAAATAAGTTAAGCGCCCAACAGCTGCCAACGCGGAGTTCAGTGCAAATACGAAAAACAAACAAACATGAATATGGGCTGGGCGTAAGAGGCAGTAATGACGAAAGAACAAATCAAAACAGCGTAAAGAACTGCAATAAAACAAGCAAATTACTCGAAAGTGACGTGCAGCGCACAGAGACTTAAAATAAAGAATAAGCACAGCGAAGAAAGAAAACAGAACCATAAAGCTAAATTTTAAGAAAAATACCACTGTTGAGGGTGACAAAAGCGGCAACTGCCACGGCCTGAAAGTATGCTTTGAAAATTTGCTTAATCTTTGCACCACACACACACAGAGACAAGTGTCAAACTAAAAAGTTGTAAAAACTCACAGACACAGTCACATGCGTACAACAAACGCAAATTGTGCACAGACTGAAATACTTTGAGCAGTGGGGAGGGCTGCAGTCGGAAGCACTCAACAGTAGAAGGCCATGTGTTGGTAGGTAGCAATAGGCAACCTTGAAATGTGACTAAAAATTTGCTTAAATTAAATTAATTACAAACGCAATATCAAAGTCTGAAACTTGCGGAAATAAAAGCAACCAAGGCAAACTTTTGTCAGCCTTTAATACTGCGTGTAGCATACATTTTAGGGTTCTGCAAAGTGAATAGACCCAATGCTCTTTTAAAGTAATCTGTCTGAAACACATAAAGTGACAGCGGCTGTAGCTATGCCTCAGTTTTTCTAGTCCAAACGGGCTTAATAAGATTCCACGAAAGGGAGACAGGCAAATGCGCCTCTTGGGGCGGAATTTGGATATAGCAATTGAAATAAGGGAATGCGAAAGTGGACAATAAAATAAGTTTCACTTGTAGCATTGTAGTTTGTATTGACCATACCATAAGCAAATGATTAGCAGGATTTCCCTATAGAAGTGCCTTTAAATTATACTTTTTTTTGGGATGTAGTAAGCCCAAAATAGAACTTTAAGAAATCTAGATGTTACATTAATTTTAATCAATCAATTTTCAGAATAAATTGCTTGTAATTTTGTACATTTATATATTAAATATTATTTTTATGAAAGTTAATTTTTCAAAGTACTTACTACAGAATATATTTTTAAACGACACAAATTTCAAAAACTTTGTTGCTTAAATTTATCAACTTGTTTCCTATCTATTTTGTATCTTATAATAATGCACTGTAGAAAATTTAACTATACGTACTTAAATCCCCTCAAGCTGCTGTCATCTATAGCCTATTTTTTAGCGCGTCTGCACTGCCTAAAGGTTCATTGATGGCTTATTTATATACCCTACTGATCGGTCACTCTTTGACTCACTCTCTCATTACATGTACACTGTCTGAGGGCAGATTAAGAACCAATTAAAACGGAAGCATTAGCACACACCACTACATGAGACCTATGCTAAACAGGCTCTCTCTCGTCTTGAAGTTGTACTGAAAGTGGTCCAGAGCGTGCAAAATAACTTGTCTCACACATACACACACTAAACCGAGAAGTTTGCTCAACTTGGGCTCAGGTGCAGCTGTTTTAAGTGTAAGTTTGGGCTTTTGTCGCACTCTAGGAAGAAGTGTAATCTGGCGAAATTAGCGAAATAACGGTAAACTCGTCAGACACTCTAAGTGCCCAAGTTAGTTTAACATTTTCCTGATGCACTAAATTAAAGGCCCCTTCGTACTTTATCAAAGTTCAATAAGGTTTTACGAAATCGAATAGAAGTGCTCAATAATACTAAATAATTTTCAAAGTTAAAAGAATTTATTTTTATTTAGTTGTATATATATCATGAAATTGTCTCTGACACACATTTTAACGTTCGCTTAAAAAAATTATAAACTAGGCAACAGCAAACTACATTTTATCGCTTTTTTTTGCATTTCCCTTTCCCGCTTCAACTCAATTTCCACTTGAATTCATTGCAGGGTCAGGCATTTATTTCCTTTGTGTGCTGCCCCATTGGAGCTGAACTGATGTTGCCTCTTTATCGTGATGTGCGCTCCCCACTGACAACAATTCGACACTCTTCCTAATTATGATGGGCATGTTGTTGGGCCATGATGAAAATTGGCCTGGCCATGGTCATGGGTATGTAATCTCTACTTGAGCACCACTGAGCCACCAGCCGGACACACTCATCAGATGCCTGTTTGGATGGTGCTAATAATGACGGCAGCTCCCTTTCCTTGCTGCTGCCGCTGCCACTGATGCTGATGCCGAGCTACTTTTCCTCTTGGCTGTCATGCCGTAATTTGTGTAATAATTGTGTCTAAGCGTTTAAGTCAAGCACGCCAGCTTGGCCGGATAACCAGCGGCATCTCGTGGGAACTGTAGTTTGTACTGACAAGCTGCAATATAGACGGGAATGAACTCTGAGGTGGGGGCAAGCCACCGAAAAGCCAAACCAGCACAACAATGGGCAAAGGCGCGGCGACCAAACGCCTGTGGCTGTGGAAACTGTGAAAAGCCGAGCGAAAACTGAATGAGTTAGTTACGAAGCAAAATGCTCGGTTACGCTACCATTTCCCCAAAGGGAGCCGCAATGGCAGTCCAAGTGGCCAATGAGAAAGGGGGGGACGAAGTGAGTTTTGTTACAAGCATTCAATGGTGCTCGACTTGCCGCAGAATTTGATTAAACAAAAGTAAAAGTTTTCAACTTGTGCGCCAAGGCAGCAGCCACTTTAGTTACGTTCTCCTTTTTTCCTTCCTTTTTATACCCTGTGCCCATTTGAAAAATGGGAAATACAGGGTTAATAACTTTGTGCGAATGTATGTAACAGCCAGAAGGAAGCGTGGCAGACCCCACAAAGTATATATATTCTTGATCAGGATGACGACCTGAGTCGATATAGCCATGTCCGTCTGTCTGTCCGTCTGTCCGTCTGTCCGTCTGTGCGTCTGTCCGTCTGTCCGTCTGTTTGAACGCGTCGATCTCAGCAACTATAATAGCTAGAAAAGCCGTTTTGGTCATTTCTGAAAGGTGTTTACAATACGCAGATCAAGTTTACTTCAAATCTTGGATGCCACTCCCCTTTCGCCCACAACGAGCATAAAAAGAATTCATTCGCCATTTTAAGAGACACAGATCGAGTTATATGAATTCTGTTTTCAGTTATTTGTAGGTCTATATTAGGCGCAGATAGGGTTTTTTTCAAATTTTGGATGCCACGCCCCTTTTACGTCCTAATTCATAAAAACTGAATAACAAGCGTAATATTGAACATAGAACGTTGTAATTCGGTATATATACTCTCTTCTATTATATAAAACTTTCCTGAGAAGCGCATTAAAATCGATCAATAAACACAGGAGTTATAGGCGAAACAATATTGCAGGCGTTGCACGCTCGCTCACTAGCGGCGGGGCCAATTAAGCGGCACATATAGGAAACGTAGCAGAGAAAGCATTGCTGCTACGCTGCGTAAGACAGTTTTATAAAATTTTATAAAAAATATAGGGCACAGGGTATAAGACAGTCGGGCCCGTCCGACTGATCTGCTCCGCCCATTCTGGTTTTTAATGCTCGCTCTTCTCGTTGTTGTTATTTTTGCGACCCTTTATGGCTGGTCAATACTGGACGAAAACAGTGCAGCTAATCAAGCGCTTCTCCTTCTTCATTCAGGGCCAAAAATGGTAAAAATAATACACACAAAAATAAACCCCATGCGGCTTTTTGGTCAAAAAGTCAAATTTTCCAGTTTTGAACACAACTTGCGAGTAGCTAGTACTTAACCCAAGCTACTTTGCCAACTAAATTTGAAACATATTGCTGTGGCGCTTCCAATATGCTGCACTTCAGTGTGTAGCTTGAGTCAAGTTATCAATACCTTTGATCGCATTTATTTGATTTATTGACAAAAGGGTTAAGAGCCAAGTTTTAGTTTCATTGCACAAATTGTTTTTGCATCCATTTTTATTTTTATGCACACAAAGTTCTGTAAATTCAAGTGGCTATTGAAAACAATAAAATTCTGCCTGCAACTTTGGCACTAAAACTATCAAAGGTTTTGTAAAAACGGGGCAATATCTGTTAGTTAGGAAATGTTAGGAAATGATTTGCCTTTCAAAGGTTAATTCTCGTAAAACCAAAATAACATTGGCATTTGGAGAAATGTACTAGAATAAATCAAACCTCAATTCAAACCTATTTTACTTTACTTTTGATATTCCGCAACCATTGAAAATAAATAAAAGGAGTATGCTAAATTAGAAGATTAAGTTAAAGTAAATATCCGATATTTATTAATGATTTATTTTCTGTAATCGTGTACGGATCTGCTCTCAAAAAGTGGTTTTACACAAAAATTAGGTTGTGAATGATAACACATTTTATAGTTAAACTAATTTTTACTGCGTTGGCTACAAATTTTTCAATTAAGCCACTTGCAAGCCCCATTTCTATTTTCTAATTTCTAATTTTACTTACCAGGAACGCAGCTGCAGATGAGCGTGGCTATGAAGATGTGCAATCCGTGCTGAGGGCGCATGTTGGCAGAATCGTATGCAACTTGGCTTGTTTCAAGCCAAATTCAAATGCCACGCAAAACAATACCCAATGTCACATATGCTGCCTGTTGTGGCATGAATTACAGCAGCTGCCACTAGAGAATGCTTCCGTTCATAGCACAAGTCTCTCGTGCGAAGTGGTTCTGGTTATAGTTTTAAGCCTTTGCAAGCTTTTGTTTGATATTGTTGCTGTGATTATGGCGAGTTTCTATTTTCAGTTTGAACTTCAATTGCTTTGTAATTGGTTTATTTTGTGGAACACACAGTTGCAAGCTTAACAGATTATTGCACAACAATTGCTTTCACTAGAACTGAAACCAATCAGAACAATAAAAGGATATATTTTTTTTTATTTTATGAAAGCAAAGAGTATGATTTTCTGTACCCAGCAAAGTAAACAAGAGAGTTGAATAATCCTTGTAGGTCGAGGTACAATATTTCCCCTCATCATAATAAAGGAAACAAAAACGATGGCTAATAATTACCATCCTTACTTATGGTAAATTAGCAACTTATTTATTCTTATCCCGAGTGAAACTCGGTAATTAGAATTACTGCACGGTTTTATGTTACTTAATAACGCGAAGTAACCCCTTAAACTCTTCTGGGTTTTATTTGGTACTTCTAATTTGTCGCAAATATATCTAAGCCCGTTAAAAAAAAAAACCGATCTTAATCATAGAATTACCAAATGGTAGACTGAATCGAACCTAAGAGTGATCCCTTTAATTCAAAGACGGCTAGGGCGTAGAAGATCAGTCGGACAGGCACGACTGTAAAATACCCTGCACCCTATATTTCAAATATAATTTAACAGACAAATAGTGCATTGACATTGTGGACACCCATGGATACTGCATGTATTTGATAAAATTTACGAGAGCAAATCGAGCGCTTATAATCTCGCTTTCCGCATATATTCCTTATTCGTGAATATAACAATAGAAGTTTTAGTTTATACAGCTAGGCGATCATCAATTATGTATAGTTATCACCAACTAGTAGTGCAATTGCCCGATGAAAGCCCATTGATACTGTAAGCTTCCGTTAGAATAGACTCAAACCAATCAAGGCCGAAAAGCAATACAAATACGCGGCCTTTTAATATCTGGTTAGGTCATTATCACCAAATGGCAGTGCACTCGCCCAGTGATACTGATAATTCAATACATGCTTTTGATAGAATTTTCTCATGCAATTCAAGGACTTTGCTAATTGTAAGAATAATAATACGCGGACTTTAATGAAATAGTATTTAGTTATCAAAATTATAAAACAAACTTGAGCGTACAGCATTGTGGAACCTACATACTAAAAATGGTGTCTCGAGTTCTTATAGTTTGAGAAATCTAGGTGTTCTTGCGGACAGCAGACAGACGGACAGATAGACTATATCGTCCTTATGCAGAATTCATATACTTTTTAGGGTCTACCACGCCTCCTTTTGGATGTTACACACATATTAAGATCTTTGTAATTTGTACTATATGGATAATTAAGTCCGACTGTAGCCTTTCCTTAGACTGATCAGCCCCTTTCATATTTAATTAACTTATTTTATGCTTAGTTTAAAATTGTAAAATAAAAAAAAAAAATTTTCTTTGCTTCATATATATATGTTCGTTGACCGAATTTCAAGAGATTTTATGTGGAAGCAAACATGAGATACATATATTATATCCACACAAATATGTTTACTTCTAGTAAACCGTAGCTGCCCATGTGCGTGTGTGTGCATGTGTGGAGGCTGTGTGTTGTGTTGTATGTGTGTTTACAACATTCCATTTGGCAGGCTTCTTTTACCTCATCTTTCTTTTACGCTCGAGACTATTTGGCATTAACGAAATTTATTTATGCGGGTGTTTAGTCGGGCGTAAAAGGTGTACATATGGCCAGCAAACATGCCCGGTCACAGACAGACACACACACGCACACACACACATAAACATGCACACACATACACAAACATGCACAGACGGAGGGAACTTAGAAATGCAGGACACGCGCTTACGAATTGAAAGGATTTCGTAAGCTTTGGCCTAAGGATGGACTAGGTGCACCTCAACGTCTGGCTCGGTTCTCCATGTCTGTCTCGGTTCAGGTTGGGTATATTTTTGAGATTGTGCTCTTGGTGTTGTGTAGGGAATAATGATTTAAATGCTGTTTGGTTTTGGCCTTTTGTTTCTTTGCCTTTTTATTGGGCAACAGATACGAGAAATGCGAAATGGAAATGTGCGGAGGGAATACCTAGAGCAATGGCTTTGAGAAATGCCAGTTGTTCTGTATGCATATGTGTGTGAGAGTAAGTTTGCATGTATGTATGTATGTGTGTGTGTAGGGGGCATCTGCGTAGTCTAACTAAAGTCCGGTCAATGAAGCGTTAATTCTAATGTTAAACAAATGTAATGTTCTGGACGAATGAATTGTATGCATTAAGGAGCTGATGTTCTTCTTGTTCTTGTTCTTGTTCTTCTTCTTGCTCTTATTTCTGTTGTCCATGCCCTACTTGTTGTTGTTGTTGTTGCTGTTGCTTTAGATGATAACGTAAATAATACTAAATTGATTGCACAAACATAACAACGGCGGAAGTGTAAATGATTTAACACAATTCCTTCGTCGTCTCCATGTTTTTGTACGCCTTCAATTTTGTGTGTCTTGTTGTGCATTCCCTTTCGCTAACTGCTGTTTTGTTTTGTTTTTGTTCGTGTCCCTCTTGTTGTTCTTGTTTTTGTTGCTGTTGTTGTAAAAGCAAATAGCTGTGGATGAAAGCAGATTCCGTTGGTTGTCAAACCGGAAACAGTATTTTTTGACTCGTAATTCAGTTTATTGTTTGCCTCAATTTATTTATTTATTTATGCTTCGTATTTATTTTTATTATAACTGACAGACAGCATGAGTCTTATTGTAATAAATAATGCAAACTTAGTATTCAATCGAATTAATCAGAAATTTAAAAATTCATATTTCTTCTTGTAACGCGTTGTCATTCATATCATTTAATGCAATTACAAATTTGAGCCTGAGACCCTCTGATGCTTTTGACTTCAGATTTTAATATTAGAATTAATAATGCTTTACAAATAAATGAATAAAAAATTAATAAATACAAATAAAATACTACACAAAAATTAAATGAAATAATCCAAGGTATATCTGGTTCAATTCAAGGTAATTCAGAGATGTATTATTTAGGTAAATACCTAATTTAATTTATTTAAAATATTTTTTGATTGATGTTAAATACACATATTTTGGTAAATAATAATTGTTAATAATAAAATAATTATTGATATTGATATAAATGTATATATGTATATTAATATTTTATAACTGATCGCAACAAGATTTAAAAAAAAGATTGATTCAATAAATTATTAAGATTTTGCACAGGTTAACTTTAAACAATCCCATAATTTTTCAAGTGATCATAAATATATTTTTTTGTTATATTTTGTATATTGTGTTGTTTTTATTTCTATTATTGTCAGTGCAACTGCACAGTTTATTTGAGTTAAATACTTTAATTATTTTTCATAATGTTATTAATAAAATTCATTTTTCATATGTTAATTTTTATTCTGTTTAATATTAACATTGGTAAATTAAATATATTAATTTGTTGTTTAATACACTAACACAAGCTAATAAGGTTAATTCACTCCAATATTTAACTCGACTCGCTGTCACTCTCAATTCCAGCTGGCGCCGACTGATGCACACGCGACACCGGCTAAGAGGAAACTGAATCAAGCGCCAATGCCAATCGGTCGCTGGGGATGCTGAGCAGTTCCCTTACGTTAACATTCGAAAGCTGAGAGAGCCATAAAAGCAGGAGAGAATGTTACGAAGTCCCGCTGTTAGCTAACATAAGCTGCTCTGAGCAAACGAACGTTAGAGTAAGCATTGCTTGAGTAAATCTTGCTCAGCTTAATTGTCGATTTAATGCATTAACTGATTATGGTTATTATTTGCCGATTTATTCAATTTTATTTAATTGGCTCAGCTAACAGCCAACTAAATAAAATAATACTGCAAACGCTTAAATACAGCTCTAAATAAGGGCAAACAAACACAAACACTTACAGCCACTTAACAGTCTTTTTACATAATTTCTCATTAACGTCAACCGGCAAATTGGGCGTTGCATGGCTGGAGGGTTGCCTAAAAAACCATATGTGCAACAATGCAAGCACATTGAATGAAAGTAGGACACACAGGCAGAGAACAACAAAAACAATTACAGTAGAATTAGCATTGAACGAGTGCATATCACTGAGAGAAAAATTAAGAGTTTTCCTGAATTTTCGGTATCTAAAGTTCAAAGAGCCCGACTAATGTTTGATCTATGATCGAATTTATCCATTTGAGCGCGTTCTACAATTTTGTATATTTACATAAACTTTGAAAAATTAAATAATATATAATTTGTACTTAATTATTATTTAAACTTAATGACTCCAACTCGTTTTTTGCTTTAATTGATTTAATTTATTTTTAATTCATGCATTATTCCAATCCGATTTATAATTTCTAGCTTGATTTAGAGTTTAATTTTGTAGAACGATTCATACTTTATATTTCTGAATGTACATACATTTCTTTTACAGCGAACATATCCATAAATGGCGAAAGTCAGCTAAAGGGAAAACAAACGATGAAAATTATAATCCAGACGTACAGGCCATAGACGCTGTGCGAGCGCGTAAGTGAAATAGATGATGATTTGGAAACAATGCAAGAGAGGAGAGCAGTGAGCAGAGAGGAGAGAGCAGAGTGGAGTTAGAGAGCGGGCATTGGATGAGAAGCCTTTTGCATAAAATTCAATTTGTCGTGTGCAGCAGCCATGAATATGCCGAACTGTCGGGCTTAAGCTGCAGCTGACACTGAACCCCACATTGCGCTGTCTCTCAAAATGTCTGCCAGCACACACACACACACACACACACACACACACTGACTCCTCTGTCGATCTCTCTCTGTCTCTCTCTCCTCGCTCTCTCTGTATGTGACTCGTTCGTATTCACTCGCTATGTAAAATTGCAATTGATGTGGCTGCTGTTATTGTAATTTTTTTTGTACTATTATTATTATTATTGTAAACGCGTCGCAGGCAGCGCACAGTGGTTGCTACCTTATGAAAAACATAAATAATTTATAAAACCTAAATAATAATGCTGATCATCTTATAAACAAATTTGTTTCTTGTATTCTACGTTTATACCCTGTACCCATTTAAAATGAGTAAAGCAGGGTTAATAGCCTTGGGAGAATATATGTATGTTACAGGCAAATTTTCCTGAAATTATAACTACCTCTGATTTTTTTTATTTTTTATTTTTAAGAGTTCAAATTTTAAAACACAATTATATTAGAAAATAAAAATCTTATAACACGATATTACCGGCTGATGTTACCAATTTTTGTATTGCATATTTAAAATATTTGTATCCATTTGAATGTTTTTTGCCGCATACTTCCATACAAGCCCAACCACTGTGCAGTGGCTCGAGCGTAACATATGCGCGAAATCACTTGCGAGTTCTGTTACTCTGCTCCGCTCAGCTCTGCTCTGCTCTGCTGAGCTGAACTGCTCTGTAATATCTGTGTAATAGCACTGGGCCAGGTTCTGATTCTGTTTCTGGTTCTGGGTTTGCATTCTGCTAACAAACAATGCCGGCAGCAGTTCACACACACAGACACACACCTACCTAAGTTTTTTATAGCAGTTTTATAAATTTGAGATTTGAACAAAACAATTTTATCCCAGCTTATAATTATAATTACTCTGACCTTAAAACTTCTGCCCCAGACAACATTGCAGTGGGCATTCTATGGCCACGAATGCACGATAACACTATGTAACCCTCAAACAGCTCTTGAACGATACGAACTTTGTAGACCCTGTATTGAAAAAGTCCAAAAGGTCTATGAACTAGGTGTACACGGCACACATAAACATGCCCGCTCTGCTATATTGTTTCCAACCAAGGATAAATAATATAATATGTGGTCTGCCGCAACTATGTGTTTTTTACACAAACGAAAAAAGTTGGATTGTGCAGCAGCCAGAAAATAGGCTAGACATAGTTACATAGTGTAATCAGCCAGTAATATGAGTTCAGCGTCAAGGGATTATGTGTGTCGTTTGCTTGGCCACAACACGACACAGAGTTTTAAGTGAGTTCTTTCAGCTGAGCTAATCCAATGGCAGGCTGGGTATTGTCTCCGCCGACAATGCGTATACGACATTGCTTATACGCCATGTGTGCCGCTTAAACAGTTTCCTTCTCAAGTAGAATTTAGTTTATACTATATTTTCGTTAGAAATTTTCAAATCATCGGTAAAATATGTAGGAATTTTAACTACTGAAGGCCATGAAGATGCCATGTTACATTATAATTTGGGTTTTTTAGTTTTAACTTTTATCTAACTGGTAAAAATAATTATATTATATAGTATACTAATTTCCCCACTTTCTTGTAGATTTTTTACGCTTAAGAATAAAACCATTTGTTATATTTTATGAATATTTTGCCCTGCATTTTTATGCAGTTCTAAGGAAGAGTGGGTTTCTGTTACACTCAATGAATCGCACTCAATTAGGCAGCTTCAAGACATTCTGGTTGACCTCGGCAAAAATTTTGCACACCTCTCGTTTTACAAGTCATTAATCAAAGTGAAAACAAGCAAAAATAAGAAAATGAAATTAAAAATACATGAAGGTACTTGATAAAAGATAAAAGAATGTTCGCTTAAATGGGTCAAGCTGGCTTAATGCGATTAAAGTGGACAAACGCTTTGTGATTACAAAGATAATCAAATAAAATTCGAAAACAGGCTAAAAGACAAAAAGTGGAAAGTAAAAAGCAGTCCGTAATTAAGCATGGGAAGTTGCAAGCGAGTTCAGCATTTCCGTTGCACTTTAATTAAGTTTCGGCTTAGCGCCATGGATATTACGTATACGTACGACTAGCCGAAGCAGCTGCTGTCGGATAGGATTGCTTGTGGTCCTTAATTTTGGGTCAACGCAAACAATTCATGTCAATTAATTGTAGCTTGTTTTCGGGTGGATGAAACAAAAGCTGCAAGTCAACCACAACGACATGACGACAACAAGATATAGATAGCGATTACCGGAGCCACCAAACGGCCGCAGACGGATCGGAATCTAAACTGGTGACTTGCTAAACTCCGAAATGAAAAGCTGCAAAACACGCTAATAGAAAATAGAGAGCTGAAAAATATATGTGGAAAAAGAAAACTGAAAAATCAGCTACTTGCATTAAGCTAATAGTTGTAATATTTATCCAAATAGTTAACAAAGTTGAGGTAAACTTAATTATGTCGAAAACTTCTGCCGGAGAACGAGTAAATGCAATTAATTTAAATATTTGTGCAATGCTGCAACTGGAAAACCATGTGGTAACATGTAGCTTATTGAGGTTGTTACTACTGCCAGTTGTGATGACTGCAGGAGGCTGTAATGTGACAGAACTAACAATTTGCATGACAGCAATACGACCACTGAAATGTCAGACATAAAACACAATCACATGCACGCATAACATATAATTCCCTAGGTTGCCCTGCTCACCAGCTGTCAGTTATGCACACCCAACTGATTGATCTGGCATTCCAGAGTTGAGTATAGCAACGACGTATGTACAAACAAACATATATTTACATACATATGTACACAATATTCTAAACGGCCCGAGCAAGCATATTACTTAGTTTGCAAGCCAACAAAATTGATTAATTTCTTTTTTTAGCTCCTATTACAATTGCCTATTTATTCCAATCATTCTGAGTTTCACTTTTCATTTCCCTAATGTGTTTAAAGTACTTGAAGTATACGTATAATATAATTAAAATCATTCTTCAACGGAAAAATTCTTCACGAATTTCATTTACGATAATTAAAATGGGTCCACTCGATTTCAATAATTTTCATTAAAATATAGACCAAAACGGACTGTCTCCTTTTTAAAAGTTTTTGGAGAAATAAAACCAATTACTCTATACTATACTATACTTACTATAAAGTTCCATCAAAATCTAAATGGAAATAACAAAAGTTTTTCCATCAAGCCAATATGAAGGTGTCACTATTTCGTACTGTACTGTAACTACTTTTATCAAAATCTATATGCACACAACAAAACTTTTTCTACCATGCTAATATGGAAATGTCAAAATTGTATATAAACACGATCGTATTATATCAACATTTTTGTATAGTGTAAATGTTACAGAAAATTGACACAATTTTTACAATTGGAACTCAATTAAATTCCCACGTGTCCTGTCAGTTAGTTCTGTAAGCCCCAATAAAACGGATAAAGCCCAATGTAAATAGCTTAAATACTCAGTGTCCACCAGTAAATAAAGGTCATAATGTTTGCTGACTCCCCCCTATCCCTCCATCGTAAAAATTACGCGTTTACACAATATTAGACAGAGACTAGTGGGCTTATGAAGCAATTGAACATTAATAATGTGGTATTGTTTTCCCCTCTGTTGCTTTCAACAAACGTTGTTTTCGACTGTGTATTTATGTTTAGTAAGTTACAAATACTGGAAAATATGATATTTATATTTCGCATTTTAAACCAATTTTAAATTAGAGGTGGAACAATTTTCCGATGAACAATATTTATATTTGATGATAAGTAACAGTCATATTAAAACCTACAGTTGAACTGTATCCGACAGTCGAGTGCTGTCGATTGCGACATAGCCGACATTATTCGATTTTTTGGGAGTCGAAAAGAAAATGTACCACAGCAAAAAACTAAATGACAACAACAATACATGGAAACTTCACCATGAGTGTGTGTTGCAGTATACGTGTGTGTGTGTGTGTGTAAGGTCATTTTATTGTTTCCAGTCAGAATGGTCAAATGGGAATTTGTATTTTTTTCTTCCTACTTCTATCTTTTCTGCTATGCGATTTGACTATAGATTTAGATTGAGCTGTCTAACATGTTATTGGGGGATTGAGCCAAAATGGTAAAACCCAAAACCTCACCCCTCATCAAAGAATAAAAAAACAATAGAAAAGAAACTGCACAGTGGCATAAATTGGTGGGATATCATGTTAAACAAGAAGTTAGAGCCGTTAGGCCGGCACAATTCAAATGATTAGAATAATCGCCGTAGGTGTTGTGACTCCCATTGAGCTTAAGTCAAATACCGCCCAAATACCAAAATTGAGGGCTCCCACACAGGCTATACATACGACCATAAAACACTGCTTAACCCTTCAATACTCAGATTGGTTGTTGTTTATTTTGAAAAATAAATTTTATTGCTTCTGTATGGGACAGCGCTTTAAGCTTAAGGTTCTATTCGAGCTCCAAAGTGAATTTTATGGCAATGTTTGTTTGACTTTATGTATTTTGCGCCTAAAAGAGCAATTTGAGCATTGCAAATGAGCTGAAAATGTTTGAAGATGAACTTTGATAGAAAGCGAAACATTGAATTCTTGAGGGGAAAGGACCTTTCGAACTAAGTAGTCTACTTTGTGGATTAATATTTATTGAAAATCTTTGTCTTTAAAAACCAATACCTCAATATAAATAACACACTTTTCTTAAAATAGCAGTGTAAAACCAGTTTGGTGTAGCATGCTCATTTATATCCATCTATTTATACATTTTAGTTCTAATTAGGAATTTTACTGAACATTTTCAATTATTTCAGTAAAGTTGTATTTTCTTCATCTTCTTTTGCGGCCTGTGGGAAGCAAACTTTCTTTCCACTGGGTAATAATTAATTTCCCAATTTAGTCGAGTCCATACTCGAAAAAAGTTGTCTGCTTCTTGGGGAAACACTTGAAGAGTTTATTGTCTGCATAGAAAATTCAACGGCAGTCACATAATTTGATTTGGTTATCATTGGTAAGTGCTGCAAAGAAAATTTTGCATAGTTAGCGGAAAACTGATTCCGGAGGACAGAAGCTAATAAATCTGTCTGTTTTGCTACGCATTGCAATTTGTTGAAAATATATTCAAAAGTGTTGAAATGAATAGTCGAATATTGGTTTCAGCACATTTAATGCAGACTTGCAAAGCAAAACTCTAACAAGCCAATTATACAAATACACATAAATGTATATTTGATTCTAATTCTAATTATCGAACATGTTTTGTAATTATTATTGTAATAATTATTATTGTAATTATTGTTTATTGTAATTAAATTTAAATTAACACAAAATTATTACTTACCTCTTATATTATTTGTATTAAGAGTCTAATTAATAGATTAAAGGCAAATTAGGTTAAACTTTTAGACGTCATCATATATTTAAAATAACTTATTCAATTTATTCGGCTGCATACATTTATGAATTATTATAAATTATTTGTTCATGCACAAAATCTTTTCGATTTCACAAATGCGATTGAGAACTTCCTGATTTCGAACTCTTTGGTCCTTTAGTTTATCCGCAATTGCATCCAATGTTGCAGCAATTGCTAATAAAGAAACATCTGTAGTATGTAGATCTCTACGGGTAGGAAATATCTTTGTGACAGGTTCTATAAAATCATATACAGACAACGGAAGAAATATGATGCAAAATGTTATTTAAATTATAAATTACAAATTACTTATATAAAATCTTACCGATATCGGTTACAGGAATAGCTGCAGTATTCAATGACGGAGCTACGGCAGTTGTAATTGCTAATGGAGCTTCTACGGTAGCTTCATTAGGCACTGGGGTCTCTACGTTGGGTGCACCAGTTATTAAAGTCTCCTTAGCAGTATCAAAAGCTTGTAAAGTCTCTACGGAATCTGCTGGAATTTCTTCGGAAAGTATGTTAACTGGAGTCTCCTCATTAACTTTTGCTGCTGGATTCTCTGCGGACGATGCAGGAACTAAATCCAAGGAGATAGCTACTGGTGTTGCCTCAGATAGATCGCTTGCCGCTAAATGTACTGTAGTAATTTCTTCTACTGGTGTTGGCTGTGCTGCCACTGGTTCAGCTAGAGGTAGCTCTTCTGGAATTGGTTCTTGTGGAGTTGTCTCTGCTCGACTTGGTTCAACTGGAGTTAAGTTTACTGGAGGTGAATCTGCCAGACCTGGTTTAACTTGAGCTGGATCAGCAGAAACTGTCTGTACTGGAGCTGTCTCTACTGGTGGTGGCTCTATTGTAGCTGGCTCTACTGTAGCTGGCTCTACAGCAGCTGACTCAATAGGAGCTGGATCAGCAGGAGCTGGCACAGCAGGAGCTGCCTCAACAGGAGCTGCATCAACAGAAGCTGCCTCAACAGGAGCTGGTTCAACAGTTGGCTCAACGGGAGATGGCTCAACAGGATCTGCCTGAACAGGAGCTACCTCAAGAGAAGCTACCTCAACAGGAGCTACCTCAAGAGGAGCTACCTCAACAGGAACTGGCTCAACAGAAGCTGCCTCAACAGGAGCTGCCTCAACAGGAGCTACCTCAACAGGAGCTGCCTCAACAGGAGCAGCCTCAACAGGAGCTGCTTCAACAGGAGCTGGCTCAACAGCAGCTGGCTCAACAGTAGCTGGCTCAACAGCTGCTGGCTCAACAGCAGCTATCTCAACAGGAGCTGCCTCCACAGGAGCTGCCTTAACAGGAGCTATCTCAACAGGAGCTGCCTCAACAGGAGCTGACTCTATAGTAACTGCCTCGAGAGGAGCTGGCTCAATAGGAGCTGGCTCAATAGGAGCTGGCTCAACAGGAGCTGGATCAACAACAGCTGCCTCAACTGGAGCTGGTTTTGCTGGACCTGGCTTAACAAGAGTTGGTTCAGATGGATCTGGCTCTTTTGGAGGAAGTTCCACCGGAGTTGGTTCCAATGGAACTGGTTCTACTGTAGGTGGATCTGCTGGAACTGGATCTGTTAGAGCTGGATCTGCTGGAGTTGGCTTTACAGAAGCAGGTTCGACCGGAGCTGGCTGAACGGGCGCTGACTCAACTACAACTACTTCAGCTGGGGTTGGTTCTGTTGGAGCTGATTCAACAAGAATTGGTCCTTTTGGGGCTGGCTGTGCTGGAGTTGTTTCTGTTAGAACTGGTTCAACAACAACTAGTTCTGCTGGGGCTGGCTGTACTGAAGTTGTTTCTGTTGAAACAACAGTAGCTGGTCCATCAGGAGCTGAATTAACAGGCGCTACATCAACAAAGGCTGGTTCTGCTTGAGCTGGCACAATAGCAGCTGAAACAGGAGCTGACTCAATAGAAGTTGGATTTGTTGGGGCTTGATCTGCTGGAGCTGGCTCTGCTGGTGTTTGAGCAACAGGAGTTTGCCCTACTGGAGTTGGTTCTGCTGGAGCTGGCTCGATTGTAGTCTGCGCTATTGGAGCTGGTTCAGTTGGAGCTGACTCTACAGAAGCTGGCTGTACTGAAGCTGATTCAACTGAAACTGGTACTAACTGAGATGGTTCTGCTGGAGCTGGTTCTGCTGGAGTTGGCTCTGCTGGAGCTGGTTCTGCTGGAGCTGGCTCTGCTGGAGCTGGCTCTGCTTCTGTTGGAGCAACAGAAGATGACATCACTAGAGTTGGCTCAGCTGGAGCTGCAGACGCTGGCTCTTCCAAAGCTGGTACTGCAGCAGCTTCAACTGCTGTTGATGCTACTGTAACAGCAGTCTCTGATACAGTTATGGGAGCTATATCAACGGTAGCTATATCTACCGCTACTGCAGGTTCATCTGCTTGTGCAGCAGGAGAGTCTACTTGTTGTGGATCTGCCGATGCAGAATTCACCACAGTTTCAGGAACTAAAGTAGGTATAGCCGGCACAACAGGTGGTTCTGCCAATTGTTCAGCCATCACTGCGGTCTCCGCAATGTGTATGGCGTTTAGAGTAACCGGTAGTGTTAACGGTTCAATCGAAGTTATTTGAACTGGAGCTGGTACTATAGGAACTTCCATTTGTGGCTCTACAGGTGTCACAATAGCAACCTCTACTGATGATAAGACCAATTCTGCAATGGCTTCTGCAACTGGTGCTGAATCGGCCGCAGGCGGCGTTACTGATGTTGCAGTTATTGATGCTTCCAACCCATCTGGTTTTGGTGTTTCTACAGTTGGGGGTGGCTGAATAGTAGCCTCAGCAGCCGGTGGTGGCACTGCTGCTGGTACTTCAGTCTCTGGTTCCGGTACCGATGGGACTATAACTGAAGTAGTTGGTGCTGAACTTACTGCTGCCTCGATTAACTCAACAGGTGCTGGTACAGGCGATTGCGTTGTTGCAGGAGCTGGTTCATTTGAAGTTTCTGCTGATAATGGAACTGTTGCTACCTCGCCTTCCACACAGGCTGGTAAGACAGGATCAACGGTAGTTATTTCTACTGGTTGTGGTGTAGGCTGTGAAGCCAGTACATCAGTTACTGGGTCTGGCGTAGGAGCAACTGAAAGCGGCTGTTGTGGGGTCGAAGAGTCGATAGTAGCTACCGGTGGTATAATTGGCGGAGCCACAACGGGAACAACAGCGGCAGCGGGGGCTACCTCTGCAGGTATTGCCAGAGGTACTGAAACAACCGGTGATACATCAGGAAGTGTTGTAGCAGCAACAGCAGGCGGTGGCAAGAGAGTTGTTGTTTCTACCACTGGAATTGTTGTTTTGACTTCAGTAGAAAGCGAAACAGTGACTACTGCTGATGAAATTTGTGGCTCTGTGGGTGCTGCAGAAGTCTCCACTGTGGCAGCTGGTGTTGCCATTGCTTGAATTTAGATGTAGGAGAAACGGCTTAATGTTTGTCTCTATAAATAGACTTGACAAGGTTACACAGAATTAATGCAATCACTTTTATTGGAAATAAACTAAAGGCATGCAATGAGAAAATAATGAGCTTAGCCCTGGCCTATACTTAGGTTATACATCTCAAAAAAGTTATTTAAAACTGCTGTTTGTTGAAAGCAAATCTTAAAGAATTGAAAATACAGTGTGTAGCAAACTTAAACTAGGCCGTTTTTCTTTTAAGGTTAATCAATATACTAAGAGGATTTTCTTGGCAACGATTTGCCGATTTGCCAATTGCATTAGCGAAGAAGGAAAATATCTTAGAAAAGAATCATCAATTTACAAAAAACTATTTAAACCTTCAAACAGATATCATTTAATGTTGCCTACAATTTTTTGATATATTTATAAATCCGTTTTAGGATGTGGATTTCTAAAAGGAATTTATGACAACAAATTTAAAAACTAATGCTTTTCTGAATATCCGAACATCAAAATAAATAACGCTGTTCTAAATATCCGAGTAACAAAATTTCTACATAATAATTGAGAGACGCACTTTTATTTACTAGATTTTATTATTCAAAGTTTTTAATATTTACTACCGTTAGTCTTTGCATATATTTGCAAGCGCGTCACAAAAAAATTTTATTTACTGTCTTTAATGCTCTGATAAATTGCACCTCACTCGACAACAACTATCGTTCAACTAACTACGTTATGACATTTTCCTATGTTTTTCACCTCTTCTGAATAGTTAGGAAGCCACAAAAGCGTCCATTGAGAAGTGGAAATTAAGCGAAGGTTAGGAACCCAAGAATATATAATGTAAAATAAAAACGTTTAGTACATTTGTCACATTTTTTCACAGCGTACTCAAAAGTTAACATTGACGCGGTAAAAGCGTAATGTAAATATGTACAAATATAAAAATTCATGATCGTGACTGCGAGCTTATGAAATTAATTTGGTTCAGCAAATCATTTCATTTGGTACAACATATTCTTGGCCTAAATAATAATTTACTGATTTGTGTAAAAATATTATATATTGATTTTGATTTATTGTTTATAAATCAAGCTTGGATTATAAGATTTAAAACATAAAATACATAATTGAACATAAAAAGTTTTTGTAATGATGAAGTGAAATTCAAGAGCTTTATTAGCATTTACGACATGGATTTTGAGTGGATAACTCATATTGTGTATTTTTCAATGTAATAACAATATATTTGTAATAGCTTGCCTAAAATTCAGACATATGACATGTAGTGTATGTTGTATTGGGATTCGACAATAAAACAAGGTTTCGCTTCCACACAATGTATAGACTTAAATGTCAGTAATACGTGAAATTGAACTGCCAACTGAGTCGGCCATCTTCCATCTACGATAGGGCCAATGCTTGACTGGGCAAGAGAAAGGATGCGGGGAAAAGCATTTGCATTTTCATGCTACTTTTATTTATACGTTATTTTATATTCTTCGCTTTATCGCGATTGCTTCTTTTTTCCTCATTTATATTGAAAATCTATTTGCAAGAGTCTCAATTCTCAAATCGCAAGTCTCAAGTGTACTGGGATTTAAGCGACGACTGCAAATTGTACGCAGATCACATTATGCTTCCTTGGGTGCTTCCTCATGTCATGTGCCGCACTCCATTGTAACTCTCAGCTACACAACGTGTTTGAGTGGGCGTGGATTTGGCATTTGAGTTGCGAGTGTGTGTGTGTCAAACAGTTTGCCTTGCAATTGAGAATTGCTTCACATTTGGTTGCATTTATTCCTTTATTCAATCGCAAAATTGAAAGATTTATTTCTTAGTTCACTGCGATTTTCGTGTTGCCAGCTAATGCATTCCGACTGAGCAGCTTCATTCTGCCAGTTTGTCAAGCTGTCAAGCACTGAATACTATCTGGCCCATTTGGAAAATAATCGGCATTGTAACATTTCACTAAAAATTTATTTATTTGAAGTTTATCTACTATGTCGATGAAGTTTTCTTCAAATTGTATTCAAATTGTGTTATTCGCTAGTTATTCTCAACTAATAAAGCTACATATAGAAAGACAGGTCACAAATATATAATTTGTGTTTAGTACATTCCTTATTTTAAAAGAAACCCAAAAATTATCTTAGAAAATTTTCTTTAATTTGGAATCTTTTTAAATGAAACACGAGTAACAAAAATATACTTGGGAGTCATTTAAAAGCTCATTATAAGGTTGTTTTTTAGCTTAACAGAGGGTTACCAATTATGAAAAAAAAAAGTTTAACACAATATTGTACGTTAAATTCGGGTTTTATTCCGCTAGGTACGTGAATGGGCTCACTGTTCGCACGAAAAGTTATTTTTTTTTAAATATTCAAATTAATTTAAATTTCATCTGGCAATAATTGAACAAAAACTTATTATTCGCTCTTTAATTCTTGTCGTTACAAGTATTTATACTTTTCCAAAAATAATAACAAATTCCTGCAACAGGCATTAACCTAATTGGTGTCATTCGGCACGCACCGCTGGCGTTGATTGTAAATACAAATACAAATCAGTATTCCTGTCCATATGCGAGCCTATAGAGGATCTCATTGGATGAGCAGATGCCGATGCACGCTTCCGGGCGTAGTTTACTAAATTGCAAATATATTCCAATTCACATGCATCAGCAATACAAAATGCAAACATTTTTTGCAGCAAAAATGTATGCTACAAAATATGTGTGCTATGTATAGATTATTAAAACTGAATTAATAATATAAAACAATTGGTGTACTTTTGCTTTAAATAAGGTAAAACTGTAATGAAATTCATATAAAAATAAAAATAAAAATAAATCTAAAGAAACAAATAAATTAATTGAAATTCAGGCTTTACAGGATTTAAGTATTCTCTTATTACACTCCCACATTTTTTGTTTTATTCACAACTCTAATTTCAACATCATCGATTTGATACAAACATTTTTGAATAGCAATTCTAATAATCAACAACAAAACTAATAGTAAAACCAATAAAACCAACAAGTACAAATGTATTTATGATATCAATTTTCAGATCTCACGAAAATGAAATACATTGGAAATTATAAAAAAAAATTCACGAACCTTTTGATTTTTCAATGTTGCTGTAATAGATGCAGCTGCAATTTCGTTGAACAGGCTCTGCAATTGTGATGCAATTTATATTCCATTTCATTGGTTTTTTACCACTGCTTAATTGAAGGTAGTGGTAGGGAGGGAGGGGTAAATAATGAGGTCGGAAGGGGAGCAATGGATGAAAGGCCAGGCTCATGACGGGTTTAAATAAATTATTCAAATTAACACGCATCAGTCCATCTGTCAGCTTTGCGGGCCAGGTATGTATGTTAATGGACACTGGCAGCCAACAGTTTGTGGTCAGCAAAACCCAAACAAAAAGATGACAATAAAAAAATATACGAAATCAAAAAACAAATGGCAAAGAAGAATCTCTCACACATTCCACAAAATACCACATATCAGTCAATACATATGCATTCGTATGTACATACGGACGTAAATAAATATGTATGTATGTACAAATACGTATGTATGTAGGTATGCAAGCGTGTGAAAGGTATGCATACACCCTCAAATAGAGCCACGTACACTTTATTAATTTACTACATGCTGTGTACATGAAAAGTTAAATTTTCTGCACATTTTCCGCATTTTTGTTTTTATTTACATGTTGCCCAAGCTACCAGAATATTTTGGGGCATCATAGGTGATTCACAGATTTGTGATTGGACAAAGTGATTTTTAATAAAGTACGCATCATATTTCAATATTAAAATATAACAAGCTAAATAAATTCTTCTTCATTAAAAATATTTGCAAACAAAAATGCATCTATTGACGTTTGTAAAATTGTCATAAACTAATTTAGATCGGTAATTGCATGACTCTGAGCATATATCTTACTTTTTGTTCGACTCGGTACCGAAAAAGGGTACAATAAGGTCTATTAAGTCAGTGCAAATAATAAATGTGTGTAATACCCAGATGCCCAAGAGTAAATTTATTCTGACTGGATTAGGTAATAAGTTGCCAATTTATCATAAGTAAGGATAAAAATAATTATTATCCATGGTGTTTGTTTACTATATTATTGTTAAGGAATATATCGTACCACGACCTAAAACAGTTTATAACATTCTCTTGTTTACCTTATTCTCATTCTCTTTTCTTTTATTAAAAAAACCAAAATATACTTTTATTGTTCTGATAGGTTTCAGTTCTCGTGAAAGCAATTCTTGTGCAATAATCTCTTAGGCTTGCAAATGTGTGTGAGTGTAATGCATCGATAGTTCAAACTGAAAATAGAAATCAACAAAAGCTTGAAAAGGCTTAAAACTATATATAACTAGAACCACTTTGCACGAGTCTTGGGCTATGAACAAAAGCATAATCTAGTGGCAGCTGTTGTAATTCCACCACAGACAGCATACGTACGGATAAGAAACAGCGGAGATATGGGACAGACAGGTAGTAGTTCAGGTCTCCTACTGTTGGTTACGTTCGACTCTAGCTCTGCCCCGTCCTTACTAGTTTTCCATTAGTTTTTTCTGTTTTCTCATTGCAGCTACTTGTGGTAAATTAACTTGAATGCCGCAATGTATTTAACGCTAAATGAAACCAAATAAATAAATAAGTACGTAAATAGAAAAAGGGTTCGAAGCATTGTGTTAGCCAGAGTTTGCACCCTTCTCTTTGCTACGTACAAGTTGTAAATTCAAGATGAACGAACCCCAAAACTCCTTCAGCATTGGACCAATTCGCGTAACTTTTATCATTAGACCGTTGGGAAATTTAACGGACACTTAAGTTCTTTACTCGTTTTTCAGCTTGTTTCGCACTAGCACAACAATTGTCTCGGCATTTTAGCGCAATCTACCGGCTAGTTTTTTCTATGATACAATTTGTAGTTTCATTGAGCTTATTTTCGTGTCTCCTGCAGCTCACGTCTGGAATGCCTCCGTTGTCACCTTCAAATGCTATGCTCTGCGCCAGGTGGACTGCTTTTGACTGTACCCTGTCTAATATACCCCAGACTCTATACTAGAAAATTTATTTTATGTGCTTCTTTTTGACCGAAAGCAGACGAAACAAAGAAACTAAAAAAAGGTTTCTCACTTATTTGAACTTTTTTGTTTTTTTTTTGTTTTTTTGTTAAGTTGTTGGTTCGGAGCGCATTTATATGTGTTCTACAACTTGTTCTTGATTTTCCTCTTTTTTGTATTTTATTTTATATTTGTTGTTAGTTCCCATGTTGTGTATATTGTTGCAATTTATTTTATTGCATTTTGCGCAGAGTTTCTGGTTTTAATTTAGTTTGCGGGATCGCATCACTTTCGCTCTGAAAATTATCCTTCACTTTGCCATTTTTTAACAAGTTACTAAGTTTTTACCATGAAGCCTAAAACTTTTTCGATTTGTTTTCCGCTCTTTTACTTCCTTCGTTTCTTTGTCGGTTTCTTCATTTGTCTTTCCTCTCATGAATTGGTGTCATAAAATTTATTTTGACCCTGTGATTTTAGTAAAACTGGTCTACTAAGTTAGCAAAATTTTTAAAATGTGCCCAACGCGCAGCTGTCTTGATCAATTATCAAGATGAACTTACCACATCCGTGCATATAGAGTAGAAGAGATATTCGAAAATGGTAAAAATGATGCTATGTACAAGCACCCTTAGGACTAAATTTGACTTCACTAAATCAGAATAAATCCAGAAAATCTGATATTATACGCAAAGTGCTGAACGAAAATAAACCTACATTCCCAAAGAATTTGAAAACTGACACATGAAATATATTCACATAAATTACATTTATAGATTTATAAAATATTTTACTAAAATCATTGCTTTGGGGCATATAGTAAATTAAATGTGCTTTGTTGTGGTTTAGCATGGTTTAACATTGTTAGTCAAAGACTGCACTGAATAGCAGCAATCAATGCTGCTTGCATCATGATACTAGACAACTACCACAAAACACTTCCGGCAAAACATAACACGTACTTTCATATATGTATGTAGAGACAGATTTCTGAAACCAAATATTCACAGCATGTTACAAAAATGCATGAGTTCATGTTATCAAAATGCTCAATGGCAAAGTTTTTTCTTTGGTTTTATTTTCTTGGTCTGTTTTCAAATGCTTCAAGAAATGTCAATTACAGTTGTGGCGATGTGAGCGTCATCGGCCTGAGATTTCAAACTTCGCTCTCTAGTCTCAGAGCCCAAAAAAAATATCAAAAACAATGGATGGACATGACCACATATTGCAAACCATTCCTCCTTCACTAGTGTTGCCATTTGTTATGTGTCCGTTTCATATTTGTTGACAAAAATCCGATATTTTTGGCTGAAGTACAGAGTTTAGAACGAATTAGATTAACAGAATTTTTACTTGTCAGGACTACTACACATTTGAAGGGAATTTAATATTAATACTGAGAATTTAGTACCGATTTACGGCCCATATGATGTTTCTAAATTTTATTAAAGCCAGAAATACTTCTAGAAATTTTGACATAACTAGCTGGATAAAAGAACATTAGAATTAACTTGAAACACATTTACTTTTTTCTGTTTTTAGCTATCTTTTTACTTAGGCTACAAATACACTCAAATTTTTGCGACAGTTTTGCAAATGAAAATACATTTTGTTTCCTTATTTATTTGCACATTTCTTGCTCTACTAACATTTTCAGTTGACTGTAAAGCAACATGCGTTACTGATTCGAATTTGATTTTCTCAGCACAAGCTGCCTGTTCCAAGTCTGTCGTCTCTCAGTTTCGCAGACTGCCTCTCTGTCTGTCTGTCTGTCTGTCTGTCTTTGCCTTTCGGGATGGCGTTTAGAATCGTGCGACAAATGTTAACTGTGATTTGTGGCACTTTCCCAAGTGTCAAACTGATTTCTGCTGAGCAAATTTACACTCAACATTTTGCCAGCTGTGACTTGTTTTACTCAGCTTCAAAACCGAGTGACGATTTCAACTTCAATATATAGCAATGTTTTTAAATCGTCCCACATTACTCGAGTTAGTTGCATAAGAATACTTGAAAAACTTGAGATTGCATTTTTATTTCACTCAACATTTTATTCGCATGATTTCAACCTGGTTCCTATTGCCTTGCTTCAAGATACTTTTCCAGCTGCTTTGATTTCGGTAGAGTTCACAATTCGCTTTTATTAAATGCGCTCATTCGTGCACAATTACTTCACATTTTTATTCCAAATTAGTATACTATACATAATAACGCATAAGACTCATACCTCTTTGGTCGAGCGGAAATAGTGCATCAAAAGCAATCAAGCTGAGTTCAGGTCTTTAAATCACTACAGACAATGTGTATATATATTTTGATAAACTCTTATATGCCATTTTAACCGAGAAAACGCATCTCTGTCCCACTCAATTATTACTCCGTAATGCATTAAAATTAATAAGAAAATCAGCTTTTTTCGCATTTTAAAATTTCCTGGTATTCATTGTACAGATTATAAAACAAATTTTTATTTATTGGAGAGTGCCGTATTTTTAAGTTATTCTTAAATTATAAAAAAAAAAAACTTCAACTTATTGGAGAATATTAAATTTAAATTAATGAAAAGATTGAAAAAATTGATGTAATAGTGTACGGAGAGGTGAAGTATACATTCACAGGTATTTTGCAGTTCATCGATTCAAATGCGCCCCTACTAGCTTATCAAGTACCTGACAAATAAGTTAATTCTCTTGCGTAAACATGAACGTACATTAACGCTTTTACCCACAATACACACACACACACACTCACACTCACACACATGCCAATACACACTCACCCACACACTCAAAGAGACCCCGTCGAGTTGAGTTATTCGGCCCCTCATCCATTCACCCTCAGTCGCAGTTAAAAGAGTGTTTCATCAACTCTGCTGGAGAAGTACACAAAAAAAAACCAGTAACGACAAAGCAAATTGGTGGGGCGAAAGGCTTCAGTCGGACGTAACCGACGGCATTTGGCCCAGTACTTTGTAAATCACAGCATCGATGAAGAATGTCTTATGCCAATTATACGAGTATACCAAACTCAAAATCAGTAGCTTTAAAACTTTACCTATTGGGTTTTGTTTGTAGTTAGTGCGACAAAATTTGTTAAACAAACCTGATAACTTCATTGGAGAACCTAAATATAAAACATGGTGTCTCTAGCTCTTTTAGTGTAAGAGTTTCAGGTGGAGAGACGGACACACTGGGATAGATGGGCGACTGAGAGGCCGACATAGCTACATAGACTCTGCTTGTCATCCTGATCAAAAATATATATATATACTTTGTGGGGTCTACCACGCCTCCGTTTTCCCATTGGTACTAACTTAATAGAGCCTTTTGTACTTATTCAAAGTACGGGGTCTAAAAAAAACTCAACTAAGACTCCCCCTTGTGGCTGAATGCCGTGTTGTTGTTTCTGTTGTTCCTGTTGGATTTGTTGCAGAAAGTTGTGGCTGCCGCTGCGTCTGGTTTTGCTCATTTTCCAAATACGGGCAACCTGAGGTTTGTTTTAATTTGTGCTTTTCTATGGGCGATTGTGTGTTAGCTCTGTGTGCCCATCCATTGTCTTTCGGCAAAACTTTTGCATTTTCTCATTTTCGGAAAATGTGCAAAGGGATTTGCTTTCATGGCTGCGTTGAACGCGTATTATTCGTTTTGTTGTATGTGTTTATATTATGATATGATTTCGCCTTTTGTCCCTCTCTTGTGCTTAAGTATCTCCATATCTCTGCACATGTATCTTGCCTTCTTGCTGCTATTGCCAGGCTGCTCTCCACTGAGATTATGTGCACAACAAAGCACGCTCACACCACATCCTATTTCAGGGCGTGGCCCATATCCTCAAATAAATAAACCAAAGTACATCTGTTTACCATATAAATTCCATATGCGAACCTGTGGGGGCGTCCCCCCTGGGCCTTGCCCACATGGCCATGTAGGTACTTGTACCTAGCCGTAGATCTATCTGTAACTACAAAACACCTACAGACGTGTTTGACAGAATGTGCACATTTCCCTTGTTTTGTATTTTACTACATACATTTGGAAACATGCCTAGTAGTTGACTTGTTGCTGTTCACTGATTGCAATTATCTAAGAGAAGACTTGTCGAAATATATTTGGTCTTTAGTACGAATTTTCAAATGCATCTGCCAAACTACATTTGATACAATTAATGTACTTAAATTACACTTAATAAAGGGAAATACCATGATCGATTTTCACTAATTAATACTATTTTCAACTAACACTTGTTTCAATTATTTGTATAAAAATTTGAATTAAATTTGTAAAAACACCTAAAAACTCCTAATTAACTGCAGATCTTGATTCAAATAGCGTTGCGTTTAATACTCTTTTAAAAATATTTTGCTACAAATTTTATAACAATCTTGAATTGGTTTTTCCGCTGAAGCTTAAACTGTGTACTACATATGTGTTAAACGTGATTAAATAGTAATAACTTATTTGAATTAACTATAAATATACAGTAGAATTTTTTATTAACGTTTTATTTTTTATTACAAATTCCTATGCACAAAAACCATGTATGTTAAATGTTGATGTATCAAATATCAGCGACAATCGACAATGACACGAATCATAAAAAAACAATCAAAATATATTTACATTAATTAAAATAATAATGTACAAAAAACTTATATTTCTCTGAACATATTCTAGATCTGCATGCAGGAAAGAAATTGTAAAAATAAATATTTGTTTGAATTGAAATCAACGACAATTGCAAAAGCTGTTGCTGTTTTTTGTCGTTTTGTTTGCAGAGCTCAATTATGTAAATAAATTTTATTAATGTATGCTCACGTACTCGTATCACTTCCTGTGCTTTGTTATTGAATATTTTCTATAAATGTCCGGAACATGCCAAGAGTCTAGCTTATGTCAAGAGGTCTTCGCCATGTCGTGCTGTGTGCTGTGTGCTGTGTACTTTGTGTTGTGTGTTGTGTGTTGTCGGTGAGCAAATTACATTGTTTTGTATGAATAACGATTCGTTCGATGTTCTGGGCGAGGACCTGCCAAGACCTGCCACCCCTCACACCCCTCATTCCCCGCACGGTTGGACAAAACATGAAAGCAGCTTTGGGGTAATTTAATTTGCGCCACTCAAGGTCCAATGCGTGTTTATGCGATTGTCTCGGCGGGGAAGAAGCTGAATAATGTGTAATATGAGTTAATATACTGTGCCTACTTCAGTGAGTAAAATTAAAGACATCGGGACATTACATAATAGCTACTCATTTTAAGAAAATGGTTCATCTCTCTTATTTAGAATGTGCTCCGGCCTTTAAAACAATTAGCCTAGAAATATATTTGCTTTCTAAAGTCATGCAACTTTCCGAAAACAACTAAGCATAGCAGGTACTTCATAATGCTCTTGATACCCTTTTGTTTTCACTCTTTTCTATCTGCTTGTGACGCTTTTTCTGCTGACCCCGAGCATGGTGGAAGAATCCGAAAGGAATCTGCGCTGCAAAATCCCTAACGGACCTGAGCTTATTTTCAATTTTTCCCGTGCTCTCTACCGTTCAGCGTGGCACGTGCGTCACGTGCAAAAAAAAAACGCTGGCATGGAAAAAAGCTGAGGGAGTGATGGCTTACTTAGTAGCAGTAGAGGTAATAAATAGCCATGGTCGCCACTCAGAGCCGCAAATGATGTTTCATGTCGTTAACTGACTAGTCCATAGCGCATTTTCAAAGAAATTTGTTCGCTTGCTAAGCTCTTAGGCAGCCACCCAAGAGCTCTAGATGAACATTAACTTGTGCAACAAATTCTTTAAAAAATACGCAGCCAGCGCTAATGCAAGTAGAGAAGCACTTCTTCAAACCAATTCAAATTGAGATCAACTTGAAATTGAATATAGAAAATTAAGATAAGCGATTCAAAATAGCAGGATTCAAAAAACAAATTAAAACAACACAAGTCAGATTGTATCATTGAAAGTCACTGAATTTAAATGCAGACCGTTTAGGTTAACTGTTACTTATCGTTAAAAAAAAATATGATTCAATATTCATGAAAAAAGACAAATTTGAAGTCTTTATTTGCTTGAGCAGTTTCTATCAACCGCATACAGTATCAATAGGCTCGCACTATGCCCATGTTTTTCGTGATCTAAAAATTTAATAAAATACTTAAAGGTATGCAACGCTTGTTTGAGAGTCCTTTATTTGCTTGAACAAATTTTTTTAATACACGCTGTATCAATATTTGTGCGCCATGCAAGTGTTTTGCATACTCGGAGCCCAACCCTCTTATTAACATATCATAAGTTTACAAATTTATGTCCATTGTTAGGCTTAGAATTGAGGAGCTAGCTTTTAAGCTTTTGATTTACCTGTGAAAATTTCATCAAAAGCAAGTAGTACCAATAAGCGTGCACCAGGCAAGAGCTCGGCCAGTTGGTGTTTATTGTCTGTTTAATTGAAGGCTGCGAAGGTCTTCAAATTAATACTATACTTCTATTGTTTTATTTATAAATAAGGAAGTTATGCGTAAAGCTAGATAACAAGCGCTTGATTTGCTTGGCTGAATTCCATTAGAAAAGACCATTATTAACAAACGTGCACCTTGCAAGTTCCCTGCAATTTGATGATGTGAGTTTCACACCCATAAACTTGCATTGTCAGACTCAAATGTGAACAAAATTAAGCCAGATATGAGGTTCTTATTTGCTTGAACAAGTTTAATTAAAAGCCTTGCTGTATCAATAGGCTCGCACTATGCCCATGCGATGCAAATTGTTTTTCGTGGTCGAAAAATTTAATTATTGTTTTGCCCTATCATGCTCAAAAACGAAGAACATACAGCTTGCTTAAGAGGCTTTGATGTACTTGAACGGATTCTATTAAAATGTGCAGTTCAATATGTGTGTGTTTCCAGTAGGTGTTCGGAGCTCAACCCCTTAATTAAAAGCTTGAAAGTGTCCTTCCATTGTTCTGTTTAAAATTGAGGAATATAAAGCTAGCTTTTAAGCTATTGAAAATCATGCGATATCAATAGGAGTGCAATAGTGCCCAGTTAATTGATTTTTGTGGTCAAACTATTAATTAAAATCTGCGTAGGTCTAAAGAGAAAGGCATGCGTATAACAACTTTATAACAAGCGCTTGATTTTCTTGACTCAATTCCATCAGAAAAGACCAGTAATCACAAATCCACGAGAGTTCCCTGCAAGTTGGTGGTGTGGGGTTCCTACCAATATAACTGCATTTTCATAGTCAAATGTTATGACATGACTATTTCGACTCGGCCTGTCATCCTGATTAAGATAATATATGGCCTCAGCCACGCCCCTTTGCACACATTTTCTACTTGCACTATTTTATTAGAACCATTTGTAACTTTTGCAAGTACAGGGTCTAAGAATCTAAATTTTGTATTTTCTCATAAAATTAGATTTTAATTTAATTGTAGGCTGATTGTATAAATCGTAAAAATATTGAAATAATCTTTCAAGTAATATGTTTAAATAATTATCCACAATTAGTACGAATGCAATTGTACTATACTTATCAAAACATTTAAACGGGTATTTTTGAAAGATTGCATTGTTATTCTCATCACAGAAAATACCACTTCTTTGGAACTTTAAAGCAGCAAATCTTAAGAAATATGTTTTTTCATTATGATGCATAAGTGCGTTTTCTAGTGATTTTCCAAGGGTTCTTATCTGTCTCGAGGACACTTCGCCATTTTAACTGCATAGTCATGCTGCGCCTTCCGCCTTCGCCATTGTAGTCGTTGCCAGGCTTGTTTGTCGATGGCGTCGGACAGTTTTCATACCTCGATGGCGAAGACGCGACGTTGAACTGAACAAATGAAGCGCAATTAAAATGTAATTTTCATGCAAATTCCGTGGTAAAGTGAACTTTTAATTAATTCAGTGTGAAAGTAAATGCAAAATATTTCCATAATTATGCATTTGGTAGTGCAAGAGAAACCCTTCAACTTGTACCTTTTTTATCTAACATGAAGTTAGCTGGGCTCCAAGCTGTAAAATATTGCAAACATTAATTTTGTGACTTCACCTGTAAGTAATTTGTTTATCTTCATCAACAGTTATAAACCGCAACATTCTAAGGTGCCGGTAAGTGCTTGGGGGCATCTTAGAAAGCATTATTTTAGTTGTAGTAAAATGTTTGAGGGGTTTCATTAATTGCACTATCTATAATAAGTAGAGTACAGAATATTGAAAAATTAGTTTGCTTAAGAATAATTTTCAAGAGTAATATTAAGTGTAAATAATCATGGGGTTTTTAAAATTGATAATAAAAAAATTTAATCTTCAAATGCTCCAAATAGTAACAAAGTGATTTGAAAATTTGCTGGCATATCGCCAAATCTTGAATCAAATGCGTGAAATTTAACTGAATGCATAATAAAAGGTTGTTCGATGACACTTTATTTTTTTTCCTCTTCGATTTCCCTTTACCCCTATTATTTTCTAGCATTTTATTCAATTCGATTCAGAGCCATCTGCAGCTGTGCAATGAAAGGGCTAACGGTCCGTTGAGGGCTAACTGAATGGTAATGTAAGTGCCGAAAATAAAAGTAGGAATCAAAATGGCGGAAAGGGTGGTAAGGTGGCAAGGGTAGCCGCCGTAATAAGCTCTATTTCCGCACACGTACACTAAATTGGCGCACTAACACACCTTTTTGGATGGGCAGCCGGCCGCAGGTGCGAGTAAAACACTGAATTTGTGTGTATTTTATAGAATGCGTTCGGATTTGCGAAAATTCTTGGCTAGAAATTGAAAAACATTTACCACAAACATATGTACGTGAGGGAGTTTGTAAAAAATTCTGCGAAAAATGCTCTTCAATGGATGTTCAAAAACCAACACAAATGAAAAAGATAAAATTGCAGAAAAAGCCAGCGCAAGACAATAGAAAAACTAAACGATAGAAATCCCCAACCACAATAAGGTGCTAAAACCTTTCTCCTGCTACTTGAGCACTTAAGCACTAAGCATATGTCTTTCTTCCCAATGGAAAAAATAGAAAAAATCACGTAAATTCCAGATAGACAAAAGTAGCTATGTTTTCTTTTCCATCTTAGCACCCTCTGGTCACAAAAAATTCGATTCAAACTTTTCACCAAATGTAATAGACGTGCGCTGCATGGAGCTCCTTGCACTTCCACCCGTAGATATCGTTCAGCAGATAGAATAGGAGCATTTAATGCCTTTCACATTTTATTCGCTTTCGGGAATACTATATACAATCTGTCATCACTGAATTTCAATTATACTAGATAGAAACGGTAGACTGCAGACACAATGAAGTTTTCTTTATTTGTAACTGTGGCTCAATACAAGAAGTATTCATTAATCCAAAAACTAATAATAAACTTGATTAATTACCGAGGCTACAGTTGGACGGAAACACATCTTCGTCTAGGCTTTTTTCCACAAAATGCGGCTACAATAAATATACAAATATATTTCAAATTATGAATTATACACGAGCATGCAATAAAGGTCAGGTTCTTTATACACGCAACATATTCTAAGGTCTCACGAGGTTCCGTTTAAACTCGAGTCAAACAGCTGAAAAATGATTTCCCTTGTAAAACCTCGGCACGGTAACAAAAAAGTGTTAATTTAAATTTTGCTACGTGCCCTGAATTTCAACAGACTAAGATAGAATGCGAGCAATGAAAGAGAAAGAGAGAGAGAGAAATATCTACGCAACATGCCAAAAACTGAAGCCTTGTGTACCCAGAGCTGCACAGTGGGGTATTTATCCCCGAAAGTGTCGTTTATTTCAATGCAGCTGAAATTTAACAAGTTTTTGTCAGTTGAATATTGAATGTTGAAAAGTATTTAAAAGAAACAACCTGTAAAGTGTTATGAATTTAATGAAACGTTTAAGAATTCCATGTGAGTCTATGCTAAAACATATTTTGTTTATTTCACAAAGTTGAAATTTTCTTTTATTCTAATTTATATTTCTGAATATTAGTTTTAATTAAATTTGATATTAATTATTACAAGCAAAATATTTTTAAGCAAAAAAGTTGTTTTTGTTGAGTTGTAGTTTTCATTAAACAAAGAAATATTCATGTTATTTATTACATAGGACATGGAGGATTTTTTTAACTTGATTGTTAATTAAGAATCTTCACCATTTTCTTTATTTTATGTTCTAAATAGCTAATGCGCTATCTTGTAGTATATATCAATTTCTTCACTAAGTGAATTAGATATGGATTACCTTATGAATTAAATGCAAATAGCCCACTGTGCGGAGGCTACACAGTGAATCGTTGCACCACGTTTACAACGCTGTGCACAAAATTTTATGCACGTCCAGTCTGTAAAACACCTAAAACGCCGCCGTGCCGAATAGATCGGCAACCGCCCCATGTTGCTTGCCCCTTGTTGGCTAGTGGCCATCATGCCATCATTTGCGTTTATTCTCTCAGAGGTTTCCGCCTTGTTGCGTCCCTCAACGCACATTGCCATCGATTAGTTTTCATTTCGCGAACAATTTTGCATTGCCTGCGCTGATTATGCTACTCCGTCACTTTTGAACACCGCCCCGGGTCTAGCGTTTTCTGTCACCCACACCACGTGCAGCACGCCCTCGGCTAACTATTGCCGTTAGCTGTCAGCGGGCTGTCACTCCTCCAAGCCAATTGGAGTGGATTTGTGAATACGACTATTTCCCCACTTTGCCACTTCCCCACTTCCCCACTCAACTATGTCCCCCAGCCACTCACCCATCAATTGCATTTTCGCCATAGGCCAATTCCCAGCACCTGGTTCCCATGGCAACATGTTTGGTCACTTTGTATTCGCACACAAGAACGACAAATCGCCTGATTTAACCAGACCTGCCGATAGCACGTTTAAAACTAACACTCACAAGTTTCCCAATTAAAATAGTTGCTATAGTTACTATACAATTTTAAGCTAGTAGAAGGCGCTGTAATTCGTGTTTCCATAATCAATGCGCACAAATGAGCTGCACTTACGCCACAATTCTTATCGCCTTCCGTTTTGATTGTTACTGCGATCTGAACTCACACACACACACACACACTTGAGTAATTTAATTAGGCTTGCTTAGAGAGCCAGCAATAGCGAGCAAATATGAGAGCGACCAAGCGCTGCATATGAGCGTATGCGTAGAGCGAGCGCCTCAGCCACCAGCGATCGACCTGTTTGCTCACCACAGATGCAGATTGGTGGGTGGGTTTCTGTGGCGCCTTCTCTTTGGCGGGAACTGATCAAGAGACAGCGCAGTCTGCAAGCACCATAATTACTGCTGCTGCAGTGCTGCTAAACACAGTGCCTTGTCTGCAGTCATGTGGTTAAGACTTGTGGTGGGTGCTTAAGTGGCAAGTGCGCTCAATTCAATAAATATTTTTTATTTATTATAATTTCGGAGTCCAGCAAATGCTCTGAATTTAGCAATGTCCAGTGCCGGCAGATTGTGGAGATCTCTCATGGACTGGACAATTATGGAAACAACGAGGTTAAGTTTGCCTGCTATTCAGAGTGTGGCAAGGGCGAGTGTTAGTGTCGTCGCATTGACTGCGACGGACTCATGCCTAACTTTTGTTGCCTATCTCTTCTAGCCCAACTCTAGCTGGCCCAACTCTTGCTGACCTAACTCTCGTTGGCCTTATTATTGCCCTACTCCTAATTTTGTGTGACTTTAGTTCTTATAACTGCTAAGATCTTTATTTTGTGCTTTTTAAAGTACAGGGTCTAGAAAAGGTACCTGGTATAAAAAATTCAAAGCTTTTGTTCGAAAAGTTCCCAGTTATGTCTTGCAACCATATAAAATAAATAAATAAAAAAAAAAGATCAATAATTTTGTGAAATGTATTTTACAGGCATGGGGGTGCGTGACAGAACCGACAATATAGATTAAACACTATAGTCGGACTTATCCGACTGATCGCCTAATCCTTGCTGGTTAATTCGCAATACTTCATAAAATCTTAAAGTGCTATCTCTTACGTATTCCCTCAACCGGCATTTCCAAATTGGACATACCTAATATAGACTTTATACGGTTTAAGTACAATACAAAGTCGGACAAAAACAAAAAGAATAATTATTTAATGCCAAACGTTGTCTTATTTATGAATTTTCCGGCAAATGGCTAAAATCGCTGCAGTAGTACATATTTCATTTGAAAATTGTACGCGAAAGTTTTGGAGGCCAATGCATACCGTTTGCTGTCTGGTTTCTCCACTTCCTTCCCTCTCCCTGCGCATGTTTAGCTGCTCAGTTATTTGGTTGGATTGAGAAAAAAAGAAAACGAATCTCGCATAGCCACTGCACGTTTGAACGAACATTGCCAAACAAATTGCTTACACGTGAGTATGCATATATGCATTCCGATGTTTGTGTGCATGTCATATGTGTCATGCACGGCTTGATTTCACGATTTTGTCAATCAAAAATAGCGCCAGTATCCGAATGTAGCCAACAGAAGAATACCCTACATCTAACTGTGAGGTATTTGGAATGGTATTGAAAAAGTAAAGGAGCCTCCCTCCAAAATTTGTAATGATGATTAACTCAATTGCAATAGTTATTTATTTATCAAGTTAATTATTTATTTATAAATGACAAAAATTAAAATTAAAATTTAATTTCATGTAATATATAGACAATAAGCTATTTTTGAGCTGGCTGGGCAATATTGGTTAGATAGCATACAATCGGAAATAATGTAAATAATTATAATGCTTAAAAAAATATTTTAGAATTGCTGGTTTTTTTAGGTAGGGTAATGGTTTTTTATGTGTAATATTCCTATACGCTTTACAAATATTTGGAGTACCATGTGTAACATGCCTTTCTACTCTGGCTAACCCTTTCATCGAGCGTAGAGTATAGAAATATGGATTTCATTGATTTACGAGCAGCAATAGATTTTCTTCTTTGCCAATTTTATATCAATTGTGCTGCAGAGCTCTTAGAAACTATTGATACGGCAGGAAGTATGGAACGAGTCAGTGCTCTAACAGTTGAAATTTTTTTAATATTTAGTGTAATCATATTGTTTAAAAATATGCATATTAAATAAAAATTTTGTTTTCAATGCTTAAAAAAAAAATTTAAACTGTTAATTACACTTAATTTGTATTATTTTTGTGTATTTAGTTTTATTTAATTTTTTTTATTTATATAATTTATTTAAATATTTTTATTTGTAGTTCTTTGAAGAAATTAATACATAGACTGAGTATGCACGAATTCGTAGGTCAGGTATTAAATGCATTAAACTAAAGCTAATTGGTTGTTCTCATTCATTGCCCTACAAAAGGCGACTTAACTTTGACTGTCTGGACTCTGGATTCTGAACTCTTGCTGCTGTTTGTAACATAACTGGCTTGTATCCTGTTAAAACAACAGACGAACGTACACATGTCTCTATCTGCTTCCTGTATTTGCAGATGGGTCCTGATGCATTAGTCAACCTGCACCAGACGATCTACTCGTAGTTGACCTATATGAGATGAGACTTGCATAAGTGCTGCCTGGATGTCATTGCCGTAGTTGTAGCAACTAGCCCTAAAACAAACCCATTCCAAAACTATTACACTCTACTTGGCTCTATCAAGTGTCCAAATGGCTCACAGTCTGTGAGTTGGCCTCTCATAGCAATTATTGTTGCCTTAGTATTTTAATTAAAATGTGTTTGCTTAGTTGGCTTCTTGCTTGCACTAGCTTCAAATTATGTATAGCTGTCTGTCGGACTGTCTTTCATTTACCACAAGTGTGGACCACATTGATTGCAGTTGGTATGTGGCTCAAATTGAGGTTGCTTTATACATTTTGTACAAACAATTATTCAAACGAAATGTTCATTTCATTAAATTACATTTTAGTTTCATGTCAATTAAGAGAAAATATTTCATTACTTTCTAGTAAACTTTCTCTGTACATTTGAGCTTTTCAATAAAACCATAAAATTGTAAAAAAAAAAAAAAGTATTAGTATATCATAATAGAGATACAAATTATTAAAAATTAATATGTGTAAATTTTCTGATGACTGCATATGTTTGCAATTTCAAATTTATTAAAAATATAGATAAGCTTAAAAAAAAAAAAACAAATAAAGAAGAACATTTATTCACTCCATTTCAAAATCTGATGGCAAATAAATAAGAAAAAACAAATAACATTAATATTACCATCAGCATTCGTGTTTTAAAGCTTTCTATAAAAAGGAAGTTAATATTTCCGATAATAATAAGCTATCAGCAGTGCCTTTTAAATTTCATATATAAATAGTTTCCTTTGTTAGAATTTGCCATATTTCCAAGTGATTTGCTCAAATAGCAAAAACCACTGAATAGCCAGAACCTTTAAGTCGGTGAAGCAGAAAAGCTTGCTGTAGTTCCAGGATTTAAGCCACAAAAATGCGTAATTGAATCATAAAGTTTTCAATGCCATAAAGCTATAAGGAAATGAGCAAAATTAGCTGGCAACCAAAAGGCCAGCGTCATGGAAAGTTTTCTGATGTCAAAGAGCACAAACACATACACAGATATACTTACACACACACACACAGACACGTGTTCTTACACACATTCCGCGCATAGGAGTATGCAAAGTATTTTAGCCACGATTCAATGCACACAGACAGTAGCGAGTATTTGTAAGGCCTAATGCACTCAAACACACCCATAAACATGTATGCGTATGTGTGCGTGTGTGTGCAGAGAGGCTCTCATAAATCTTGATGCAATACAAGAAAAGGGACGAACCCTCTGGAAAGGTTAACGTCAATATTCTAATTAACTCATGCATAAACGAATAATAACAAACAAAAGTGCTATAAATTTCCACTTGACTTGATTGATGGCCCCTTAATTTTATACATTCACATACACTTGATATTGTAAACACAGTTACGCACACACACACACACACACACATAGGTAAATTCGATTTCAAGCCGTAAATATGCTTGACTTCTAGTTATCCCAGTTAGACATTTTGTTTCTGTCTTAGTTTCCGGCGGCCCCATTCAAATTTGACATTTGGCAAAAAGGATTCAATATCCATTCGAATTGCTTTAATTGTGCACGTTTCTCATACTCCGCAGCCATTGACGATGGGTTTAGTTGGCCACAATAGATTTTGTCAAGGACAAATAAAATTACTAGAAAACCAGTAAAGTCCGAGCCCATTAGGCAGACGTGCCGCAGTGTATAACACAATTTATCCTATATTTTCAAAAGAATTTTAAAATATTTATACAATACTATACGAAGCGCAGCAGCGATGATTCTTCTTACCATGATATAGTGACCGTGCTGCCATTGGGGGAACGGGACAAAGTCTGACATATTGGTTCTTTAATAACTTCTATGATTATTAACCGATTTTGATGAACTTATCAGAATACACAAATGAAATGATAGAGAGGATTTATTTTGAATATCAACTTTTACGTTTGTTATTTGGTTTTTGTGGATGAAGGCGTTAAAGAGGGCATAACATTCTACATTTAACATAAACTTGATCTGTGTAAGTATATTATAAACCTACTTACATTTCAATAAAATTTTCTCTAGTTGTAGCAAAATTATTAACCCTGAAATAAGCTTAAATACCCGTTAAAGTCTAGTATTGTTCTTCTATTATCTTAGTTTTGATTTCAAATTTCAACCATTGCATGAATGGATTGGTAATCCCACAAATTTTAAGCCTATTAAATTGTTTTGTTAAACTTCCAGCAACAAGATTCAATGAATGGAAATTCTAAACACCAATACCAAAATTATCCACATTGCATATATGAATAAATGTTCTACTTTCCGCCTGGAACTTAGGAGAATTATACGCAAGCCTTGCAACGGAATCCCCTTAAGAAAATATGTGTTAACGGGACAATACTCATAAGCGGAGCAATTCGCATTCGTGCCTCTCCAAATTGCGAATGTCATGTCGTGAGTGTTTTACAGTCAACGATTTATGGCATTTGCCTTGAAATGCCTTTAACAGCATGAAGAACGCATGCGTATTGGTCGTTTGTGCTCTCTTTGCGTCTCTGTTAACGGACTGTTAATTTCCAGCAGGAGAATCTGAAGAGTCATCAGTTAACATCAGTTTATTTATGTCAATTATAAAGCAATTAAAACTAATTGAACTGAACAACTAACTAGATTGAATAATTTAAATATACAAAACGACTAATTAATTTATAGTATTTAATTCAATTTCAGAAATAATTAATTTGGCTTTTTAGTTTAATTTGGCAAATCATATTTAAATAACATTTAGTTTAAAACTCTTAAGAATTAATGTAATATTACCTAGATAGTTGCCATACAAATTTAAATAATTCAATTAAAGTGTACAAATAAATGATGGATTAATATTCTATTGTTTTTATATACATTATATATATGTAAGTATATGTATTATGATATCAGCCAATAAAAGAAATTATTAATTTCAGCTTAAACGCGGCACCTACAAATGCTCTCTTATTAAAATTAATAGCAAATATTTGCTTATAGATTGGCTCGACCAACAGTTCTTTGTTGTTGTGGGTTTCATTTAATTTATTATGCCCTGTAGCAAGCAACTCTATAGGGTCTATTAGCAGCGTTTAACTACGAAATACAATAAATCATACTTGAGGATATTAATAAAAAGAATAACTACTAGAAATAATTATAAATTTTAAACATACACATATACTAATAGCAAAACATATATATTATACCCTCTGAAATAAACCGCAAATAATTATCTTTACCTAAATATAAGAAATAGGTTATACTTGTATATCAGTTCAAAAATCAATATTTTTTACAGTCTTCAAGCTTACCAGATTTAACTGAATACATTATTAATTTAACAAATAGAAAAACACAAAAATATGGCTTAAGGCTCACAATTAAATACGCCCTATTTATATTAATTTCGTGGAGGGTATTCAAATTTTCACTGCCGACAGCGGTTTTACGGATCTGCGTTATCGTACTGTCGTTGATTAAGTATGTATGTGTGTATGTTTTTGCGAGGGCACGCCTCCAAATGGTATCAAAAATCCTGGCTAATAATTTGTCAATATAACGTGAGCAGAAAATTGAATAAAAAGCGCTTTAGCATTGTACGAAAAAAAAAGAGCAAAGCCAAAATGAAGAAAGCCATGGCAAGAGGGGAGAAAACAAACCCCAAGTAAGGGAAAAACATTGCCATGAAATTTGTAGAAATCAAATAAATTGTTACAAATGAGTGCAACTTTTTCGACTCAAAACCTGTTTCAGTGGCTTTTCTACCTTCTGCCGTTTCTATTCCACTTCACGGGCAGTCAAATTTATTTATGTATGTCGTCTGTCTCTGGTTTTTTCTGCTTCTTTCGATATTTCATTTGGTAAGCTGATTTGCAAATTGTTTTTGCTGTTGTCCTATTTTTTTTATGGCGTCTGCTTAGTTCGGTTTGCCCATTGACGGAAATATGAATAATTCAGGACGCGATGCTCTCATTGCACATTGAGCAATATTGCAAATGTTTGGCATAAATTATAAAAATTTAGCTATAGAACTGAGCCATTGGCATTGATAGGCACCAAATGTCTATAAATTTGAACAACTTTTGGAGTGATGAAATCACGCTCACTCTTGCATACTATTTAAAAATTATATTCGAAACCATGCTGGATTTTTGTATACCCTGCAAAGCCTGAAATAAAAGGTATACTACTTTTTTAATAATTGGATTTTGATATCATGATTAATTACTTAATAAACCGTGTCCAAGCACTAACAAGTTTCTAAGTATTTTTTAAGGAATACCCAACACCTGTTTTACATAACTTTTTGATAACTTTGTTTTTTCAATTAACTATAACTATGCATAGCTATTCATGGACATTTTATAGTCTTTGAACCTGTCTTATTTGAGAGGATTTTGTGAATTTTGTGCAGTAGAAGAAGACGAATAAAAACATAAAATTAATTGAAGCAAGCATATGACATTGTTTATAAATTTTTAATAAACGCAGTTAAACAATTCTGAAATTGTGACAAAACTTTAGCTTTAGTTATTTTACCCTGTGAACTACGTAGTTTAAGCTCCATACTGCAGGCAACTTGTTTGACATATTAACAAGAAAATCAAGGTAAAACGACAGGATAATTTTAATGAAAAAGAAACAAGAAACAACGTTTCAGACGGGCAATATTTAGCCATTTGAGCAAGCAAAGCGTGCAATGGCAGGATTAGAGGAGGAGCAGGGAGATGCAGTAGGAACATCATTTGAAACTCATTTGAGACTATTAACGCTTCAAATGCAATGAGGCAGAGGCCGTGCAACAAATTGCTGCACGTCACTCCGTGTCAGGGGCAGGCAAGACAAATTTCATTTTGCTCTTTGGCAGTATTGACAGTTGCGACTCAGCAGCAGGCACGGAAACTGGCAGAGAGCGGCAATGGAAGTAGTTAGAGCATAGATACAAAGTACTACATCCCACAGGACAGTTGCGGCTTCGCTGCAAAGAAATCATAGAAACCTGCTGCTAGCAGGCAGGACTGGGGGGGGAGGTGTGCAGCCGTTTCATTGCATCATAATGCAAACAGTTCGAGTGCGGAGCAAGCTATTTCCGGCTGACTGAAGAGACGGCATGTGGGCTGCCCACACACAGGGCACAGAGGCGTTATCCTTGTGGAAAGCAGCTCTGCTGCTGACGTACCTCAACCCTCTCCACCTGCCCCGGACTACCACTATCCAAAGCGAAAGTAAACTTCTCTTGTCTGTTTTCGGATTGCATGCCACAGAATGTTGCAATGCCTGGCATGGGAGGAGCAGGGAAGGCGGAGGTAGCTTGAGCTAGTGCGGGTATTTGAAGCCTGTTTGCGGCACTGGAAGGTGTGTTTCTTGTGGCCATTTAGCTTCTCATTACTACAGGTTGTAATGCGGTCGCTTATAGGCCGAAATGCAATCATACCACTTTACTGGTCACTAGGCAACTCGGGAGAGATGTTGACGGGTTGCAAAGTTCAATTCAAACTTACCAATTAAATAGCAATCAACGGTTTTATGAACTGCCATGCTATTTCCTATATGTGGTTTTGATCTCTAATCGAAAAATTTAGATGAGTACGGTTCTAAGTTCTAACGCTTAGCTTTCGAAAACAGAAAATGTATCGCCTATCCAAAAAGTACTTTAGAATCTAGACTAGATAAGACTATTATTAGAAACATATATTATACATCAAGATTACTAAAACGTTTCAATTTTGGACAATAAATGTTATTTATTTCTTTTTTTCCTATACTTCATATACCTTTCATATTTTATGATTAAAAATTTAACAAAAGAACTTTAAATTTATTTAATAAATTCTTTTTTTCTTGAAAACAGAAACTGTTAATAAGTTCAATTAAATTAGTGAATTAAAATACAGAGTTTATTTAATTTTTAAACAAGAAGTTTGTATATATCGCTCTTAAATAAAATGATTTCCTGCGTATATCTTCTCAGAGTAAATAATTCTTTTTCAAACACTAGAAATTTTTTGTATAACAATGCAATATAGTTGGCAGGGTATATGCTATTCATAAAGTACTTTACGCGTACGTGCCGTAGTGTCAGAAACTTTTGCCGGAGTGGGCGTGGTCGGAACTGCATACGATGGCCGTAGGGCGAAATATTGCCGTTGCAGCATAATAATGTCAGACAGGCGACGTCTTTTTCATGGAGTAAATTGCACAAATTCAGCCAACAAGACAGGCGCATACAAATACACAACGAAAAAAACGCAGCTTTATATTTAAATAAATCATATAAGTCATATTAAAATAAATCAATTATCATCATTTTAGTAATATTTCAAAATATACTTTAAGTTTGATTAATTCGAGGAATTCCAATTTTAAATAAACTTGCACTATTAAGTACTACTAGTTGCGTTCGAATTGAATCTCTAACATCTTGTTTGTAATAGTTGACATTTTTCTCAGTGTATTCACGAACACATGTGTGATTTTTTGCAGGTTTCAAGACCAAACGGAAGCAAACATCGCGCTGCTGCGCTCTGACAAGCAGCAAGCTACAGAACAACAAAAAAACACACACGGCTCAAAAAAAACGAAGAAAAGTTTATCCACATTAAATACGCGGTAGCAGCTACACAGCGACAACAAGGAAACAGCACAATAAATCCAGGATACATTAAATAATACACAAACACACACAAACGCAAACACACAACACGCAACACAACATACAGCCAGAAACAGAAACAGAGACAGAGAGAAAGAGAAAAAGGCAGGCAGTTATCTCCTTTTTCATGTCGCTTGTTTGGGGACGCCAACATTTTTGTTGTTTTTTTAGACCCTGTACTTTGGAAAAGTATAGTAGGGTCTATTAAGTTGTTGCAAAAGGTAAATTAACTAAGCGTGTTAGGCTCTGCAAAGTAAATATATTCTTGATCAGGACCAGAGACACCAGCTAGACACTGTTTATTGTGTATAGGATCTCCTATGGAGTAAGCAGATCAACTTTATTTTAGATATTTAATACTTCACCCTTTTAAAGCTTAGGATGGCATGTACGTTGTTTATGGCATTCTCCATGGACGATGTGAATTTCACTAAGATAGAATAAGAAACAGCGAAGATATGCAACAGACAATTTGATCAAATTGAGAAAGGGGCGGGAGAGCGTAGTTTGTCCTATGCGTTTAGTGTAAGAGATATTTGCATGCACGTATAGCTTTGTGTATATATCCAATGTGCAGGGTCCGCCACTGTCGGTTACGTCCGGCTGAGCTTTCCGACCGACTTATCCGCTTTGTTCTGCCTGGTTGTTGATGTTTCTCTTTTCCTGCCTGTCTGTCGGCCTGTCTGTGCATCCTCTTTGTGCCAGGAATGAAAGCTCAGCTCATAATAATTTCTTATTTAGCGAACGGCCAGTGAGCTATCAGGTAATGTGGCCAACACACACAAGCAAACCCAAACAGACACACACACACACACACACACACATACTTACCTCTCAGTGGCTTTTGCTTTCGCCCAGCCCTGTTGTTGTTTTGTTGAGCATTCAACATGTTTTTCACTTTTCTTCCGCTCAATTTTCCCTTCTACGCTCTACCCACATTTTGGTCTGTCAGTTGTAACTACGCTTTGCGTTTTTCTATCGCTTTCTTATTAATTTCTTTTCCTTTTATTTTCTGCACTCTTCGTGCACTAGGTATTTAAATTCAAATTAAGCAAATGTCATGGTTAATTCACTTGACAGGCATCAGCGCCCCCAGCTTCCCTTCTTCCCCACCTGCGGCTACCTGTGCTGGCATTTCTGCTGATTAACGTAAATTATTTAATGCGACGCCTCGCACTTTTCATTGCCCCACAGCCTTGCAACTTGGCTTTTACTGCGGAATTATTAGTATGACTGATGTACAAACTCGTCGCGTGTAAGTGGGCGATGTGGCTATAAGCCGACACTTATTAGGAATGGGATTCTACCAAAGAAATGTGACACAAGTGTCGCCACTGATCAGGGCAGCCGACACGAGGATACCCTGTATCTGACATAAGATCGGCGATCTTGAATGCTTCTGCATATTCACAAGTATGAGTATATTTAAATATTCTACAATATGCAGCCAAATGCACATATATATTTAAACAATTAAACAACTGCATTGGGAAAAAAAAATCAAGAGTTTCAGTACTTGAATCAAGAATTTGTGATGTCAATAAGCCAGATCCAAGAACAAAATTCTTTCTTTCATTGCATTCTAAATATTTTGTTTATTTTATTTCTATTCTTATAAACTTGTAAGGTTTTATTTTAATAAAATACGATTCTTAACTAAATTAATCATTCTTTGCACTTCATTTTATTTCAATCCGATATATTTTAAGTTTAATTGATGAGAATTCATTGATTCCGATTGAATTCTAGAACAAAACCAGATTTATTGTAGAGTTTTAATTTTTATAACAGTTTATTTTTTTTCAAAGAAATTATTTCATATTTAAATTACAAATTTTAAATTTTATTATGTGAGTTTACATACTAAATAAAGAAAATTTTATTTAATGAATACAACAATAACTGAAATGAATTTCTATGATGTTTATTATTAAAATTAAAATGTTAACTATCCTATGTACGATGTAAACAGCAGTGGAATTTGGTAATAACAGATGCCACTATATTTGATGTAATTCAGGACCAGTATTTGAGTTAGTAGTACGTTGACACCAATCTTGGTGCAAAGTGCGTAGGATATTTTGCTTTTAATGCGCATGTTTTCATAAAACTTAATTCAAATCAGCTCATTAAAGGCCTGGCAATTGACACACGACGGAATCGCAGGGGCAAGAGTATGGCGTACCAGGAAAGACACAAAACGGTGCAACATTTGAGCAAAGCATTTGGTTTTACCAAAGAGCAGCCATAAAGCGGAGTTTATGGTGAACATTAAAGTGCGGAAGTAAGTGGCGCTAAAAAAGTATAGGGACTGAAAAAGACCGAAAAAAGACAGCGCACGAAGAAAGAAAGAAAGGCACTTCTTACACTAAAAATGCAGAATCAAGGCAAAAACAGGCACACAAATTTCAGACACATTAAAGATGATATATTAGCGGACCGGCAGTCAGTTCACGGAGATAAGTTATACCTACTTTAGGGTGACCAAAATAAATGTATGACCTCATATAAGTACATGTCTAGGTGTACGGCGTAAACTCATGTTACTAGCTCACGTTTTCCATCCAATTAAGTAAATCTAATTAGAAATGCCAGAGTATAAATAACAGCAATTCGTTAATTTTGATTAATACTTGAATTTTTTATTCCTGGAATATAAATAGATTTACCTTTATTCAGTACCTTCGATTTTATCATTCCGTCCGACCGATTTATTGAATCCGGATTGCATTCGATTCAGATTTTAAAACTTCTACCAGAGATGGTACGTTTCTTCGTTGCAACTGCTTAGGTACGATTTTAAAAGAAATATATATATTTCCAAGACTTGGTGTGAAGTACCTGAACACTTGCCAATTGCAGTAAAAGAACACAATACAAGTGGCAGAGAAGATTCCAGCAGATGGCCAAGAGCTGTTCACATTATTCGAGTAACTTTATCAAAATCAACTTGATATACATTTTTGTGACGCCAACAAGTGATGCACTTAATCTTTTTCTCGACACTTTGCACTGGGCGGCGACGAGAATGGGCATGTGTCATGTGTCTGTGTGAACGTGGCAAAAAGGCATCATCAGTTCGACACTTTTGGGTCAATTTTCTTCAAGTGGAAATGCTGCTCTGGCCGTATCTATTTTCTTTCAGCAATGAGGAAAATTTTGGCAGGCAATTGCCACAGATTGCAGTGCGATGTGGATAGAACATTGGCTCGAATGGAATTTAATTTTGTGCGAAACTTTGTGCAAACACAACAGAACTCAAACACTTATACACATTCACACATTGTAAACGTATCTGTAGCTTGAACTGAAATTGTATCTTTCTGTTGTGTTAACACTGCGACCTATACATCGACTGACCAGGAAAGGCAGCAGCTTGAAGTTTGTCGTCGCATCAGCTGCCTGCGCTCTTACAACTTACATAGATGGATAAACCTAATTTGTATTAAATAAAATAAAAGCTGCAGTCGGAGCCAAATAGGGTTATAGCAAAGAGGGAATACTCTACGTGCAATGTAATGTAATGTTTTTACAATTACGGTAAGTTTTGCAATTGAAAAGTCACTATAGAAAATTTACGGAGAAACAAATTCGTAAATAAAAGTTTGAAAATTCTGATTTAATCAGCAAAATTATAATTACTTAATACCTAATTTATACATTAATTTTTTTGTTTTCTTTACCGATAATAAATAATTTTGAGTAATTTAATAAGTAATAAATCAAAAGACATAATCACTTTCATGTTGTACTATTATGTCGATTCGAAGTAATTGATTTTGTCATTTAAAAATCCCAACAGTATTTATTATTTACGATCCCTGTTTAAAATACAATTCAATTGTATTACAAATTTGAATAACTCTTCCAAAGAGTATGCAAGAAGCTGGCTGCTGGTAAGACAAAGCTCCAATCGAAAATGCCAATCGATGGATTCGTGAAGCCAATTGAACAAAATCATTGCAAATTGTATCGATGATGCTCGGAAAAAGTTTTAGTCTGCTTGCACTTAAGTTCACATCAACGAGTTGTATTTGACAAATCATAGTCTCTCAGTCTCTCGGTCTCTCTCTCCATTGATGTATTTTTTGCAGTTAAATATTAAATTGAAAACAAGAGGAAGCAAATGCTGTCCAAGATGGCATTTCTGCATGCAATTTGAAAGGATTCGCTTCCATTATGAGACAGTTGCAGACAAAAACCTTGAGGGAATACTTATGTTCATTTTTAATTTAAATCCTGCTTTGTGCTTCTTCATTGTTGTTGAGTGTAAATGTATTCACATTCGTTTATGCAAAATCTGCTTACTGGAAACAATCAGCTTGCCCACACCCGAAAAGAAGTCAAAACATTTGATATGGTGTAGTATGTTGCCACCCACAAATACCCAGGCATACACTGCTCACATTTAGGCATGTGTGAGTGGGTATATGGGTATTTTCCATTTCGTACAGGTAATCGATTTTCATGCTTTTGGCAAAATGCACAAAAGAACCCAAAGAACAAAAAAACCAGCAACCAAAAAAGAAAGCAGCAAAAAATTAAAACGAAACAAAAAAGTAAAACCAACTTTGTTGCTCGTCTGTTTCAGTTTTCTTTTTAGCATTTTTTATTTGGTTTTCTCTTACCTTATTCTAATGCCTGTGCAGTTTTGTTTTAGGTTCGTGTGTAGGTGTATCGCCGACGTATACCAAATATTTATGTTGAAAACTTTAAGCAGCATTGAGTTCACTGAGCTTAAAATATTCTGTCAGTGTGCTGGCAAGTTCTGCAACTTGTTGATTGGCTTTTTTCCCCAACAGAACAACCTGATTAGAATAATCCAGCACCAGATCATGTGGAATAAGAACTCTGTCAAAGAAAGAAAATTAAAATTATACAGCAATTTCTCAGAATAAAATCAGTCTCTTCAACTAAGTGTAAGGCGGCTGGTGGGGGTCTGGCTTTAATATGTAGGCAACTTGTCCAGTTAGATATGATATTTATTTGTATGATATTGATATTGATATATATATGAAAGTGATATAAACATAATTAAATGACTTTTCTTTTGCTGCTGATCTGCTTGCGTTCACTCTTCTTCTTCTTCTTATCGACGACTATCGCCGACCGCCACTTCCAGGGATGAACTGTAACACTTTGCTGGTTCACAGTACGGTGTTCAATTCGTTCGCTCACATTCGGCTATCCTGACATTCGAAGCGTCCTCGCGAGATTCATCGTCTTCGTTGTCGTCCATGTCATCGCTGCTATCAGGTTCTTCTGGGGGAAGCGCACACCAGGGTTTCATCTTGTCAGACGCATATACAGATTTGTAATGCCTCTGGGTACGTTCAGCATTCGGAATATCTTCAATCAGATAACGATCATGGGGTAGAACATGGCTAATCAGAAAGGGTTCCAGTTTGCGTGACGTGCCGGTGCTGATTGGCTCGTTCTCAACCAACACTAGATCACCAGGTTTGTAGACAGTTGGCTTGGAGTGCTTCGCATCGAATCTGAGTTTGGCTTTGGCTCGGTTGTCGTTCACTCTTTTGGCTGCTTCGGCTCGGAGGTGTTCTAACTCAGCATCTGTTAGAAGTGGTGCGTCTCGACGTTGAAGTGCTTGTACTAAAGTGTTTTGCAAGACATCTCGGGGCTCGTAACCATACAATAACTGAAAAGGAGAATTATTAGTGGTTTTGTTAGTCATGGTGTTAATATTCCATTGAATTTGTTGCATCTTCTCATCCCAACGTTTCTCATTATCGTTCATGGGCAGCAACATTGACAAAATAATGCGGTTGGTACGTTCAACATGCCCATTTGCTCTTGGGATGCGTACAGCGTTTAGAATATGCTTGATATTGTTGTCCTTGCAGAATCTCTTAAAATCTTTTGAAGTAAAAGCGGTACCACGGTCTGAAACTATACGATCTGGCATACCCATGTAACTGGTAACTTCTTTCAGCGTCTCAATAACATGCTTTGTTGCTGTGCTTTTAACTGCTCGCATTACTGTAAATTTGGTGAAGGCATCGACGATAACGAAGATATGTTCATTGCGCTTGGAACTCTTTGGAAACGGACCTAGATGATCAATGTGTATAGTCGAGAATGGTATTGGCTTTATATCATCATAATGGTACTGTCCTTCCTGTTGTCCACCTTTCTGCTTATTAAACGCGCATCCAATGCAGCTCTTGATGTATCCTTTTACGTAGTTTCTCATTCGCGGAAACCAAAATTGTGTACAAATTCTGTCCATCGTCTTCTCTAGACTCATATGTCCTGCTTTGTCATGGCATTCATACAGTATTTGGTATCGCAGCTGTTTAGGTACGACCCATAGAAGCTTATCATTACTCTTACGATACAATCTTCCCAAATCAATGCTATATTCATCGTTTTCTGACTTCTTACCAGATCTTATTTTGTTGACAATACTTTGAATGTTTTCGTCTTGTAGTTGTATGGCAAATAACCAATCTGCTTGATCAATAATAGCTTTTGATATCTTTAAGCTCGCAGTTTCCATCTCACGTGCATTTTCATATGGAGCACGACTCAACGCATCTACATGTTCCATACGACAGCCTGCTCGGTGTATTACTTCAATGTCAAACTCCTGAATTCGCAACCACCATCTTGCAATCCTTGGAATCAGTTCTCGCTTGTCCATCGATGTCTTCAGCGCATTACAATCTGTGAATACTTTGATATGTTTACCATATATGTAGTACTTAAAACGCTCCAAAGTTTCAACTACGGCTAATGCTTCTAATTCATAACTGTGATAATTCTGTTCGCATTTGGTTGTAGCTCGGCTAAAATAAGCAATAGGCTGCATTTCACCATCTTCATCTTGTAGTAGTACTCCAGCTAAACCAATTGAACTCGCATCCGTGTGTATTTCGTTATAGGCATCCAATCTATAACTTGTTATTATCGGCTTTGATATAAGACGTTGTTTTAATTCATCAAATGCATCTTGCTGACGTTTCTCCCATTTGAATTGCTGGTTTTTACGTAGTAGCATACGCAATGGCTCAGAAATTATGGCATATCCCGGTACAAACTTGCGGAAATATCCACTAAGGCCTAAGAATCGTTGTATATCTGTGATATTGCTCGGCTCTGGGAACAGAGCGACAGCGTTTGTCTTAATCTCACCAGGACTTATTCCTCCAGGATGTATGCGATGACCCAAAAATTCAATCGTCTGTGTATAAATCTGACATTTATCAATGTTGAGTGTTACACCACATTCTTGTAACACCTTCAAAATACGTTCAAGTTTCTCGCACATCTCTTGAAATGATTGACTACATACCAGAATATCGTCCATATAGTGTAGCATGTCTCCCTTTTGAACTCGCTTCTGTAACTCTGCCATAAAACGATTAAAAACTGCAGGGGCATTTTTCAAGCCAAACGGCATGCGTTTAAACTCATATAAACCATCCGTTGTTATAAAAGCTGTATATTTGCGACTATCCGGGGCTATCTCGATCTGATAGTATCCACTATTTAAATCCAGAGATGAAAAATACTTATATTTCTTCGCCAACTGTAGACGCTCTTCAATATTCGGTATCGGGAAGTTTTCTTTTGTAATCAGCTTATTGAGGCGACGGTAATCAACACACAAGCGATCACCACCATTCGACTTCTTAATCAACACAACTGGACTTGCATACTCTGAAGTTGACGTAGTAACTATATCGTGTCGTATTAGTTCTTCTATGATGCCGTTGACCACATCTCTCTTCGGTTCGGGAATACGGTAAGGTGCTTGTGACACAACTATATCCTTATCAAGCTGAATGCTGGCCTGTACCAGGTTTGTTTTTCCAATTCCTTTCAATCCACTTGAAAATACTTCGGAATACTTGTCGATTAACTGATGCATCTGGACTTTTTCATCTTTGTTCTGCAGATTAGAGAGAAGGTTAGCGTATTCATTAGGACTGGTTACCTTGGGCTCAACTGCTCGTTTGTTGTCAAAAGTTATTTCTCCATTTCCAAATTTTAGCGTAAGATGGGTGTTTACTATAACATCTTGTCCAATTAAAAAATCTTCTTCCAATAGCTCATCATCTGCGACGTAGAACTGGGCTGTGATAACTTTATTGTCAATAGTTACATCCAAAATAATAGCCTCCTTGAGAATACATATACCACCACAAATTCCACGTATTTGCATAGTACATTTCTGACGATCGGCTTCCAAATATTGAGCAACTGACTTACGCACAATACTTGCTTGACTTCCAGTATCGATAAATCCTGTATATTGTTTTGACTGCACAGATATCTTCTTGTAGAACCACTTGTCTCGATTTGCTGCTCCAAGTCGACGCACATTTGTTGCTGTTGTCTTACACTCCACGTTACTTGCATGAAACTTGTTGCATTGTTCACAGCGCTTATTTTTCTGCGGCTTTGGACATTTATTTGCGAAGTGACCCACTTCACCACAGTTGTAACATTTGAATGTATCTTTTGTTTGTTTCTCGACATATTCCTGTTTTACTTCTGTGTTGCTACGTTTTAGCGTTTGCTCATTCCTGTTGGTATGAATTTTTCCACGATTTACAAAATATGATTCCGCCGTATCTCGCATCTGCTTCATTGACGTAAAACTCATTGCTGCAATGCTCTGCTGCAACTCACGGTGTTGAAGACCAGATCGGGTGTATCTTATAATAGCTGCTTCGCTGAGATTAAAACGAACTCCCATGGATGACATACGAAAACAGTACTCCTTAACCGTCTCCTTTGGATTTCTTGTTGCGCTCGCCATAGCATAATGAACTTCTGCCTCATCTGGTACTGAACCAAACTCCTCACGAAGTGCATTCGCAAAACCGCTCCAACTTCTGTGTAAAGTTGGCGACGAATCAAACCACATTTTTGCTGGACCCTTCAATCGAGTATAAATTGCAAGCAATAAAAACTTGTCCTCCCATTCATATGCTTCAATCACTTTGTTAACACGGTCTATGAATTGGTATACAGAAATAGCGTTAATATTACTGGGATCAAATTCTGGTAAAGTACTGGCAATCTCTTGTACTGATGCTTGGCGTGAACTGGTATTTCGCTGCATATGCTCGTTCCTTCTATGTTCTGCTTCTACCGCATTATTGTCTTCGCGTACCTGGATATTTTGCTGTGCATTTGCCAAAGCGGCTGTACTTGCGCTTTGTACAGTAATAACTTGAGATAACATTTCTTTTAGCTGTCTCATTTCATCTTGAAGTTGCGAAATCGACGCAGCCTCTTCTCTTTGCTCATGCCCTAGCGTAGGCATTTCAACCTCGTCCGATTCTTCAAATTCTATTAATCTCCTGATTAATTCATTACGTGAGCCTGTAGTTGACAATTCTCGTTCACGTAAGAGATATTTCAACTGATCAACTTTTAATTCAGTAATTTTGGCCATTGCTTTCGTTTTGCTTCGGATTTTTCTCTTAATTGCGAGTGTGCGCTCTTAAACGCAATTATTACGCAGCGTTGTGAAATTCACTAATACTCACGCACGCAGAGTTCATGCGCATGTACACACATATACATACACATATACTTTTTCGCCAACAAGTTCACATAGATCTTGCTCGAAATTTAGGGAACATATCCCGGATTCCAATAGCACCGTATCCAGATTACAGCTTCCTTGTCACATAGACCTTCGGGAACATATCCCACTGCAACTTTCCACCGGCTTCTGCTATTCTTGTGTTGTCCTCGTGCTGCTGACGCCACTCATACATACAAACATCTGCTTTTCTAACTTTATCTATCCCACTTCTGAAACTGTAAGGCGGCTGGTGGGGGTCTGGCTTTAATATGTAGGCAACTTGTCCAGTTAGATATGATATTTATTTGTATGATATTGATATTGATATATATATGAAAGTGATATAAACATAATTAAATGACTTTTCTTTTGCTGCTGATCTGCTTGCGTTCACTCTTCTTCTTCTTCTTATCGACGACTATCGCCGACCGCCACTTCCAGGGATGAACTGTACACTTTGCTGGTTCACAGTACGGTGTTCAATTCGTTCGCTCA